>LGAG01000039.1:0-11307 GCA_001278395.1 Lerema accius | reverse complement strand
TAATACCAAACGATACTTCAAGGTGGACCTATATTAGCAATGCACTTGATGGTCTAATACACCGTCCCGAGTAAAGTAAAGGTAAATCCACTCAACAATCACAGTTCTGCACTCCATACTCCATAGTTCTGCCAATAATCTAACTTGCCGGGACAATGACGTTGATGATGTTAGTTGTCAAAATGAATGAATCCTCCTTTTAATATAAACCGTAAACTATTAATCCTGCATATTAAATATTCCTTCAATCACAATTCTTTTACAAACGCGTTTGTCAAACAACTACACACTGAAACTTGCATGACAAACTTCTAAGCCTGATAAAGTTTCGCATGTCGCTTTATCGTCTACTCTTCTACGTTACTAACTTCTCCAATATTCTGTGGTGGAACCACAGTCTAACTTTAGATGCTGTAAAACTTATAAAATTATAAAATAAAGTGTAAGACCCGTTCTATTCTTTATTTATTCTGTGGCAGCCCGGGGCAGACGTAAACGATACAAAATTTACACCTGCCGGTAATTGATTGACGGGCAAATTTGGTATCAACGGAGTATCGCATGCAAATGATTACACCCCTTGCTGTATACTTTTATGACATTTTAATATCAACTGAGGAATTAAACAATGTGGTACAAGTTGCCGTCTATGTCGTGTCCACTCGGCGGCTGTAACGGTCGAATGAGGAACATTTTCAGCTTAATTGCATCATTTTAAACGATTACCTGCTGTATATTTATGTTTAATATTTAATACTGTACATTAAAGACCAGTTTGTGGTCAAAATTCGACCATAATTTATTAACTCTGGATGGCAGATGTCAGTGTCAACGTAAACTCTCTGTCAATGCGGCCGCGGCCTCCCATTAACGATTCGTATGTCTTGTCTGTGAGATTTGTCTAATATTCTAAATTTAATAATGTTATATTTAGTCATCTTTTACCTAAATACGTAAATAGGATCTAAAATAGGATCCTTCATTGATTGTAAATATTCTTCAGCTTTGAATTTTTTTATCTGATTCAAATTTACGAGAATAAATGACTCATTCGTCCCTAGAGATTGTTCTCAGTCAACCGTTATCATTTTCTTTATCATTATGAATCATCCAGTTCTGAAGCAATTAGCAACAAGTTATCAGTCTTATCACCAATTGAGCTATTTACTGTTAATTACTGCATACATCACAATACTTTACTAATAATTTATTCATTCTGTACAAGAAATATTACAGAAAAATATTTTGGTACTTGAAATATAATCTTGTTTTTGATAGAATATCTATCAAATACTAATTCATTTTGACGTCATAAAGTTTAATTTGCGAATAAAATTGCGTAAGAAGATAAAAAATGAAGCGATGTAATATGGAGTCATTCGAAGATATATTTTAGAAAAAAATGGTATTCAAGTCACACATACGGTAAGAACTGGTTTCCAAGTTACCCTATTACCTAGGAGTACATGCATTATGATAGTAGGAGTTAAACTGCTAAATTATTTTTTTTACACAAACATCAAGCCAGTCTTATGGTGTCGTTAATTTTTTCATTAAATTTAGCACAAATTTTACTCATTTATTTACAAAGTACCTAGTTTACAATTTAATACCTAGATAGCTAGATATTATTATACTAGGCGTACTAAGAATTCTAAGAATCATTCAAGGCGAACATATAAAACAGGTCTTTGAAGTTAGTTCATTTCGAATCATTAATTGAGAATAGGTAGGTATATAATGTTTTTTTAACGCAGCTTGATCAAATTGAATTAAATTCATTTTTGTAACTGTTGCGTAAAAACGTACGTTAAATATTCATATAGGTCGTAATTTTAATTCATATAGTTTGTACAGGCAGGCAGTATATCAACGGAATATAATTAAGTTATGCCTATGGTTATGCCACAGAGTAAATGATAGTGAGTTATGCGTGCGCTGCGGGCGATGTGCTAGTAAATCATGTGTTCCTGGTAATAAACACTGTGCTTCGTACGCCCATTCTACCGCTATTTTTTACTACAATTTTAATTATGAATTTTATATAAGTATCCAACTTACTTACCTATAGGTATTCTATGTGCGAAGCTGGAAGAACCTATTTATAACTACAAAAGGGTCATTATTGCATGGTGGTTTGATGATAGTTACAATATAAGTCATCCCATAATAGGAAAGCAATTACATCTATTTCTAACACAGGTATTGGGTGTAAAATTGCCCTGGGCAAGTAATAACAAAGGCAATAAAAAATACTAGGATAAAACACGAAGACGGAATCGAAGTATAACACTTAAATCTATTTTCGGTGCCAGGTGTTATACATAATATTTAATGCTACCTATGTCCTCTCTTGTTTGAGTTTAAGAGTTTGTCTAATTTTATAAGGCAGTTTATAAGCAAGAGTGGCATCTACTTTTTGTCGCGATAATGCACATCTGTCCTACAAAAACTATGCTAATTAACGTTTCTCCGTTAAAACTGCTCTAATTTGATGATGATAATAATTAATTAAAACAAACGCTTATTCATGACGCAATTCAGAAGCGGACTTGAAACAATTTACTTCATATACCTCTAGCAAAGTACACCATTATGTAAAGTAACATTTTTCCGTATTGTACTGGGAAACAAATCAACCGATCGTATGATAGTTAGCTAGTACTATTACCAGGGAAGCATGAAATAGATAAGGAAAACCGCAATTATGTATGTAGCCCTGATAGCGACGGCTGGGTAGCTCCACTGTTCTAAGTAAAACACTCTCGTAGGCAAGATATATGAAGATGACAGCTGTTTGAGCTGTAACGGTTGGAGAACTTCTCTATTAGGATGTTTTATTAATAATTCAACACCACAATATGCACTTTAAATTCTTTAGTTTTTCTTAGAAAATTAGCAAAGGCAACAAATGATTATGAAATGAATATAAATGTTCATAATTACTTTATCTATTAGGTGCGAAAACGTATAAATAATTTCGATATTTACTTAAGTATGTAACTAGGCAATCATAAATTACAGCCACGTACACATTCTGAAATGAATAGAGTAATGCATGTGTGACACTAACAATTCCAAATTTAAATGAAACAGTCCATTTGCTACACACGCGAATTTCCAACCATGGTAACGACCAGTAGCTTGCATTTTAGCTGTTTTGAACAAAAACGCCGTGAAGCGCCGAACTGATCGATTACCAATACGAGTAGAACGAATTTTAGAACAAATTTTGTACGATGTTTTTGTCAGAAATTCGACGTGCAGGAAGTATTTATTTTAGATAGTAACTATTTCAATAGTTGCTAACTATATTATAATAGTTACTGCTGAGTCATTCCAATTTGAACCAATCTACTAAGTGTAAAGATTATATTGAAACTATTTGGAACACGGGCATCATAGGATCGTGGGAAAATCTTCAGTGTTCCCATAATCATAAAAGTACCACACGATTGAAAATGGTTTTACTTATTTTGAGACTCTGAACTGAGTTAGCAACTTTTTTCTATTAATAGAAATTTATAAGTCAATACTCGGTGGTATGTTCAAAATAAAAACTACAAACCTTACATTACTGTGCACTTGTGCAGTTAATATTAAGCGCCGTATTAGAATATTTATAGGCCTGAATCAAAATATTTTTATTCTGGGAAACCGTTGTGCCTGCGGAATAACAGTTTAAAAGTTTATTAAAATTATATTTTATATCAAAGAGGCCTAACTGTTGTATAATAAAAAAAAACTACTTCAACAGGGACATCAACCAAAATTCCTAAAGTCCCCTTCAAACGGCAGTACCAACTGAGTGGTGTCATCGAGATTTTAATTATTGTTATTTATTCAGAACCCGGTCGATATTTCACGAGGCAGTATCGCGATGGCCGCGGCGATATCGCGATAACAACGCGATCCCGATGCGATCCCAGCGCGTTCAATTAACGCACGCCACTGATTTACGAGTGCGGTGCGGAGCGGAGTCTCGGTTTACGACGCACAGACCGACGGCAAAGACATTTTATCGATGGCCTCATTTTAAGAACTGGAATTTGAATATGGACGAATCGATTGAGAAGTACATTACCCGTAGGATAAGGTAAATTTTGTTGTCATAGCCGAATTTGTAATTATATCGTAGATTTGGTCTTTTATATTAGTATAAAGTCCACTATCATACCCAATTCTATCCGAAATGCGCCAAACTCAATTTATAATTTAAACAGTATTCTCTACGTTCGCGCAATGCGATCCTATGAATACACGTGTCAATGAAAATTCATGAGCGAGCAAACTGAATTTTTCTTTACAAATACAGAAAATTTCCATAGGTGCTTGTACAAATTTATTTTACGGCGCATTTGTTCGAAATAAGCTGCCCGTGTTGAGTCCAGTTATGCAATAAGAGAAATACGGGTCCGATAAGCAAAAAAAACACATACCTACCTACCGTGAACCGATAAAATCATCAATGAATGCTAAAATCCGATTCAATAAATTACGCGCAACAAAAAATCTAGAGCGGCCGGTAATTGGCTCGTTTCGCGTCACTCGAATATGACCTCTATGTCGAACCCGATAAAACCGAACGAGTGTCATCGAGTTATGTATCAATAAAGTTTAATTTACTATTTTTTTTGTAGTCGACACTCTGTAGTAAATACATAGTAGTACCAGGCTAGCAGCTGCGACGAGGAGATCGCGAGCAACTATTGCGGCGATGACGCAATCACTATCGATGTCCGGCATCCGTAGTAGCTGCACTGTGGCAGTTGTGAACTTGTGAAGCGAATGTGTAACGTACCTACTCCGATCTTATTACGCAGCAAATTCGAGCAGGTCTCTCGCGCTCGTGTCGAATGTAACTTAAAATAAAAATATCTCGAGCTAATTATTTCTGTTAATAGGCTATTTCATAACGGCTGATATTTAAATCGTGTTGCAATAAGTGTTCTCGATTAATAACAGTTTTAGGGCCCCGTTGTCGGTTACCTTGATCTCGATAAGTACAATTACAGCTCGCCTAATTACTCGCTTGCAAACAACAGTAAAAACTGCGATACTTTTTCGGTTGTTTTTCCTTCACGGTTATTGAAGCTGCTATTATAATATCAATTCTGCGAAACGCATGACTACGAAATAAGCGAACATTACAAACAAAACCGCACGATGTAGGTCAAAATTAAAGTGTTAAAATATGTTTGGAACTGTTATTTGCGTAGTACGATAAGAATTATCAATTATTTATTGGTTTGCGATACTTTATATCTTTAGGATTCAATATAGTATTACTCACCGATGTCATGTAGTCGCTGGTTGTCTTTCTGCGCGAGCGCAGCTAGAATGCCCGCGTCCCCGACCCTCTGTCGCGCCACCGCGATTCCGACGGGAATCGAACCTGGGAAGACTACATTTTTTAATATTCTTCTGGTCACGTTACAACACTAGCTTGTTTATGTTACAAAATATCGGTAACGTTAAGACATGTTAAGTTTCTCCCTATAAGGTGTACGATCATCATCTAACGATAGACATAGACTCGTGGCACGGAAAGGTTTAAAAAAATTAACAGTAACGTCAACAATTGCTTACTTTCATCGACCACTTAGAATCGTCGTTAGCCGCTGGATTGTTAGCGCTTTTAATATTTTTTATTTAGAGTACCTAAATGTTATTAAAATTTAATTTGCAGACAAAATCCAAATTTCAACGCAGTTGAAACTTTTTGTGAGTTTTCATACAATAAATAATTGAATTAATTAAACCAAAAACAAGAACTATCAAAGTTTATTTAAGAAAATACCTTGAATTAACATCATTATTCAAAATTGTCAGTTGATCTCAGGTGGTCTGTATAATATTTCCGTAGAATATTATTAATAACAAACATTCTTTGTTAATCCGATTGATTACGTAGTCGCTATAAGCAGAGTAAAGCACCTTGCGTAGGTCAATAATTACCAAGGCATTATGAAGTTGAAGGGGGCTAGAATCTAAGTGCAATTAAGTTACACTTAAATAATTCTAATCTTCTACTATACATAGGTATTTAATTTGACAAAAACTCTATAACAGAAGGATTAAGTCTTGCCAGTCAGTCTCCATTGTGATTCCGCGTCACCACATCGGGTATTTAAAAAGTCTAATCTAGGTAAAAGTCTAGACCGAATTTCGTAAATGTACCTAAGCTACCAGGGCAGAATAAGTCGCTGGAGTTTAACTTAGATCGTAACAAGTTTTCGCAGAAGTAAAGCGGTCAATTCGATACAATGTTGACAATCAATTTTTTGTTACCTTGCAGTATTTGTCCTTTGATGGCAATGATATTGTGTTTTGTTGTTAGTAAAAACTTTAGATACAATACAAACAATGATCGGTTTTACCGTTAACTATTAATTGAGTTTTGAGATAAAACGTTATATTAATCCTAGTTAATAAATCAGGTTAATGCTTGTAGGTAGATATCACTTAGTAATGCAGTTTTTAAAAATTAGGTTTTAAATTAAAAAAAGGAACAAATCTATGAAAATTAAAATTAACTGATTATAAAAAATTCAAAAGCTGTTTTATTACTTGAAAACTAAATAAGTTCTAATTCCTGTAAGACACATTGATTAGCCCGTTTTACTAATTTATGCAATTCGAAAGATAATACTATTGTATTATATTTGTTATTACAAATGTTATTAACTATTTATTTATGGTAACTCAGTATCCAAAGATGTAAATAAATTCCCAACTCTCTGTGGTATGGTCTGGAATACTGGATTGATTTACGAATTTAATTTATCTATTACAATGTCAGGAATTTTATTGAATTTTCAGTTAACTGAAGACGCTAATGGCGATATCAAAATGATAAAAATAATAACCTATCTACACAAACAACACGCATTAGGTAAGGTGGGGTAAGACTAACACAGGGGGCAAGACTAACACTGTCTATTATCTCGATATGCACTTGAAGAAACGACATGTGTGTGATTTAGCCGAGAACATTTACGTTTGTTCTATCTTACAGACTAAAAGAATTTCGTATTTAAGCTATACGTATCGAGATAATAGACAGTGTTAGTCTTGCCCCGTGTGTTAGTCTTACCCCACCTTACCTTATATAAAAAATCATGATCCAATCACTTCTCAGCCAACTTCCAAGTCACTTTATGCAACTTACCATTATTAATAGAGGAGGGCACGGGCGGGTCGGGCTTGGTCCCGGGGGAGGCCTGCTCCAGCTTGACGGCCACCAGCTCCGACAGCAGATGTGGCTCTCTCTTGACCTGCACCATGCTGGCGCACTGCCCGCCCACGCCCAACCACGTCACGGGGTTCGTGCGGCTGCACCCACCTTCCGGGTGGATTATCTGGACCACGGAACATTGTATTACTGGTATAGAATTGAGTTGCGTAGAGTACTTAGGATGATAAGGAACAGAATAAGTACGTACTCGAGAAGTAAATTAAGTAGGTGTTGTAGGTAGGTACACCCTATCTGAATATTAAAAAGCGTTATTAAAGACAGATTTCTTTTAATTCGGTCCTATAGTAGATAAGTTTTAAAGGAACTTTCATCAATAACTTAAACCCAAAACAACCTAACCTCCTTTTGCTTATGTTCCATCTCGCTAAACAAACCCTCAGTTCAACGTGGTACCAGGGTAAACGTTTAAATTGAAAGCAATCTCCATGCTCATGATAAAATTGATTGAATCAAATTAAATGAAACTGATAGCAAATGCTCATGACAAAAATAGTCTGATCTCACTTGTTCCACATTTTTATTGCAAAAGCGAAAGGTAACCACGACATAAATATACCAGTAGAAAATGTATGATGTCCTAGTAAATTGAAAGCCAACCTTTTTAGGTGAGTTAGTGAGACAGGTGTTGCAGGTTCGCTTGGCCTGCTCCGTCTTGATGGTGAGCGGCTGCATCATACCGATCCCGTCCATCAGCCGCTGGTCACCAGGACAGCAGACTGAGTCCGATATACACGCTTTGCCGATCTTATCCTCCATCTTTCTGGACTCCCTGTACAAAATGTTTATATTGTTAGCGTATTCTGAGGTAAATAAATAATATTATGTAAAACAATTTTACAAAGAAAAACAACTGGACCACGAATTTCATATTTCATAGTTTATCGATTACCCTACGATACCCACACATGTAATTGTCGAACATACAAATAATATAATGGAAAAAAAAAATCTAAACTAAAATTTCTAAAATAACGATATTAGTAATACGTCACTAAAGACTAGCTCTAAAGTAAATTAAATATGAAGGTCAAAATTACTAATCATAGTCTTTAACACACTGGAAATAATAATAGTCATCATAGAATTACTCAACTATTATACCGATTACTCTCGTAACATAAACGTAACAAATTAATGTGAGCAAAGCGGCATCTTCTATTTCATAATATCGCATATCTAATTGGCATTTAGCGATGCGAATTAATGAATATTGAATTCGATTAGTAAATTCAGAACCTAAATAACGCTTTGATGCGGCACCGCGCAGAGTCTATGACATTAGGATAACATAAATTCGAGCTAAACACTCTTATCTCAACGGATTAAGGTTCAATATCGGTGATATCGATTAGCTTTAGTACTCGTAATCACACAATTTCCAAACAGACTACCAATGCCGCCTATTTCAATCAAATTAGTATTGCATCCACATTACATCAATATCAATGAGTAATTACATGTATTAAAATCCTTTACTGTGTTGTTAGTTGGTGCGGATTTGAGCTGGATACTAAACTGTCATTTGAAATGCTAAGTTACTTGTTTCAAGCCAGTATTAGAGGAGTTTAATAATAATTATAATATAATACCTAGATGAGTTTTGCATAGCGTTTTATTTTCTTTCTGACGTCAGGACATTACTAACAATGTCGAAATATCAAAGGTTAAAGAATTTATAAAAAAATAAAATCTATTAATGTTGTAAAAATAAAGTCAAAAATATTTTGAGGCGCTTTTTATTTTACACGCCTATTAATACTGTCATCAAAGGGCAATTACATTACCAGTAGGTACCTACCTAAACTAGAAACAAAAAATTTCGCGTTAGTAAATTTTTTTTTTGTTAAATTATTGTAAGCTAAGTCGAGTTTATGTTGCAACTGGCAACCAAGGTAGACAGAGTGAGCGGATTGCATCGTTCCGAAAATTTGCGGTCCGCGCATCGCCGAGAGCGACGGCACAGATTAAATACCAGCGAGAGCAATTCATTCACTCTTCCGTTCCCGGTCCCGCTCCTGTCAAACGCAATACATTAAACTGTAGCGGTAATATCTGTGTAATTATTGTATTTCTGTCTCGCTCGTTCTGGGAAATGTTCGTTATCAAACATACTCGTATTCCGGGTTCGCTTCGGTCCGGTTCCACAGAAGCTTGCGTTGATAAATAGATGAGGATTTAAATTTCAGTAGCAGACTCTATCAATCACTGAACAGTTCTTGGATGAGTATCGTTTAGAAATTATGACTAGATCCCAGGATTTATGTATTTTATGTGACTATTAGATAAAATCTTGCCTTCATTTCAACGCACTTACGACGCACAGTGAAACTTAACTTAACGTAGATTTTAATAAAGTAATTGCGGTGTAGTGTGTATAGTCACATGTAAGAATTAATAAATATAACACACTTGCTAAAATCGTGACGACACGCTAGCTCACATCTCACTCACTTCAACTCACTATAATAGCGATATCTCAGTACGTGTATAGTTCGTGTATTGGAATCTGTATTGAAATCTATACACGATTCCTTACTAAACCAATACTAAAAGCCAAATACCATGCATATAAAGTAATGTACTAACTTGTCAGTGAGGAGTAGTCGCTGCGAGCAGTTGAGGTCCAGCTGCAGCGGAGAGTACGGCGAGTTGGGCGGCGGCGTCGGCACCCCGAACGTCGACAGAGACGTCGAGAACAGACTCTCTGTCACTGCAACAATCAACCATCGGTAACTTATGGGAGCCTGGTACATTACACACGCGTCAGTTAAAAGTCAAAGTCGAATTTTGTCTATTAAAACCACCCATGAGAGCCTGGTACACAGAGAAGTCAAAGTTACTACTTACCACCCACCCGAGTTCTAATTTTAACCGGTATGTATGTAAAACGTTCATCTGTTCCCTCCTAACTTCGGAACTAATTAACATAATTTGACAAATGAGTTATCGCTTTAATAGTCTTATTTGTCCGCTGGTTAGAGGGTATGTGACATCACAAAAATTTAACATGGCTCCCTTCACAATACGACTACAGTTATAAATTTAAAAAAACCACGCTTAAACTTATAAGTTGCTTGATAAAAGCAAAAAAGCTTGAAGTATATACTTCTACCTATAAGCAAAACGGATATTCCGAAGTGTACATACGTACATATGTATAAATAAGTAAGTGATTATAATGGCAGACTACTATAATATTAGTTACGCCGAGTAAGTACATCGCCAGCAAAGCAAAGTATATTTACGCAGATGATAAAAACGTAACACACTTTATATTCATAACCAAACCCAGAGAGTTCGCACTCACTGAATATGATTACTTACTCTGTAGTGTTGGGAGTACGTGGGAGGAGATTATAACGAATATTTATTATAATATTATCTAGCGTTTTCACTACTGTAACAACAACAGACAGACAACTACTACTAGTGTAAAGCTGTACCTAATTTTTACCCGATTACAACGGATTACGATTTTGGCCGGTATGTACAAATGTTCGTCTCCTCCCTTTTAATTTTTGCTACTTAACATAATTTGACAAAATAAAGTTTGGCGTAATTTTTTTTTTCGCTAGATATAAGCGTAACCTATATTAAGTCAAATGAAATTGATTATAGCACCCTTTAGAAGGCATAAAGACAAACTAACAAATAATAATTCAATGTTGAGTAGGTAATAAATAAACGAAAAAAATTAAGGATATCGAAAACATAATACTTTCTAGTTTTAGAGCGTGAATTTTATGTAACAAAATTTAAATTTTAATACTTATTCCTTGTACACCGTTACATTAGCGTTCGTAACGTTTAAAAACACCCACTGTTAATTATTAGGACGTGTGAAAAACAGTTAGAAAAACAAGTTATTTTTCGTCCACGTCACCTATCTGTTTGTTCAGTTAGTTAATGATAAGCGAGTGCACATGTGGCGTGCGCGGGAGTCGACGAATGACATGTAATTAAGGTCCCCGTGGGACACGGCCAAAATAAACTGTTGTAGCACGATATTGTCTATGCGCGTATCTATGCGTGAGTCTATGAGAGTCTAT
>LGAG01000038.1:1877401-1896334 GCA_001278395.1 Lerema accius | reverse complement strand
ATGTAACTGCTGGGATTTTTAAGTTACTGACCACTTTAATTAGTGCCAATTTGAATACAGACCTAGGTACCAATACGAGTACTTTTAGAAGACGTTATCTAAGGTTAATAGAATGTAACAGCGTGTCAAGACCTTCCTATCCGTCAGATTCTAGGCAATTACATAAATATGCCAATACGTATGCAATATAACTAATCACATAGTATGCAATAAAATATGACGAGATACATACATAATTATGTATAATTGCTACCCTTTCTACACGTCAATTGACATTCATGGCAAATAAAACCACAAACATTGAGTCATGCTGTAATATGTAAGTTATTAAAAAGCATAATTTGTTGAAATCATAATATATGTGTGATGTGAAAATATAAAAAAAAAGTATTTTCAAGAAAGATTCACATCAGCCTGTACTTAAATAACGATTTCTTATTAACACTAATGCTTACCTAGCATGAGATAGCGAAACAGATATGTATTAGATAGCCAATTTGTACAAATTTACCGAACTTAACTTAATAATACTTAAAAATTAAAGTAATATAAAAAAACTTTACTGTAAAGTATTAAATAACAATTTAGGGACCTGAAATTTCTTTTGAGATCGGTGCCGGTAGAACCGTCGTACCTATAAAACCGCACCGACAACAATTTAAGGTACACAAACCGTGATTTATAAACATAATCCACGATGTTATAAATCACAATGTACCAGTGTTTTGGTAGTATCGTGTCTCGATTCATGTCTTCGGTATAAGTACGTTACTACATGGTCATATTAATTCAAGCTGTAGCCCTAAAGGGGGGACATTTCAAGTATTCGGATTACATGTGCTAAAGACACTCGCCCCTGTTTGTGACGCATTGTGTCATATCCGCCACGTTCAAGGCCAAGACGCGTTAATAATTAAAACCCTACGTACCGAAATACTTCAAACGATAAAAGATCTACTTACTGCCGTAATGAATTCACTACATACCTTATAATGGAAAAGGTGCCACAATATCCCATTATCTATTGCCTATCGTATAATATAAACCGTAGTAAAAATTTCTAGCAAATTCTTATCTTTGTACCTAAATCACCCCAATTTTATTTAATGTTATAAAGTGTATACTAATGTTGACAAATTAAACTTGGTTTACAATCTCCATGAACGTTTTTAAATATCTCGAAGCACATGATACGTACATTTGAGATTGTGGCTTATTGTCAGACTTTTTTCTTATCTTCTTAACCGGCGCTGTCACGCTCATCTTGCCATGCGTCCACCTCCATGTGTCTCCCAGTTGGAGGTCACAGGATTCAGCTCTACAGAAGCAGCAAAGAAATTGAGTATGTTAAAAAGTATTCTATTATGAAGATGATTTATGTAAAATATTCAAGAGAAGTTGTTTAACCGCGATAGCTTTTTACCCCACCCGGAAATGGGTACCTGTCTAGATGTTAAATTAAATAAGCTAGTCATTCTAGATGTAGATACTTCTTCTGAAGATATGAAATTTTAACGATAATTTTATATATAGACAATAGACAGGTAAGCAATTAAACTTTCCAATTAGTTAGGTAAGGACCCACCTAGGTATTTTGACAGACTAGACATAGCTCCGGTCACTTACCTACCTACCTATAAATTTATTACAGTGCAAATGTATGACTCACATTCACCGAGATACCTATTTTAATCGAGTCTTTGTTTGTGTACAAACCCGAAGGTTAAAAAATAGTAACATTAACAAAATTTAATAAATTAAATAAAAAATGGGATTATGTTCACGTAGACGTTACTCATATCAAATACCTAGCAAGTACAAAATAGGTTGATCCTTTGCGAAAGAGGGACGGAGATAGCAGTTAAAACGACGCCTACCGAGGAGGCCCACAACGCAACTTCACTGCGACGGGCAGCGGGCGGTGGCCGGCCGCACAACCTTGAAATAATAATGTTCGGCAAAACAACGTGCCGTAAGCGCGACCACAAATACTATAAGTCGCCAAATTTTAAGGGCTTCAGCTAGTTTAACATAGGTTTTTATTGTCATTCCATCTATTAAGTACTTTTCAAATCGGCTTTCTTTAAAAACAAAAAGAACACATTAATTGAACACACATTTCACGATTTCAGTCTCCACTATTTGAGTAAGAAGTTCAGTATGAATATAAATATAATTGTAGATAAATAATTTTCAGCTAGATACAAGATTTTTGTAAAAATTAAGACCGTGTAAATTAAATTTTTAGTACTAACTGCACTACTCATAAATATAATAAATTGGTAATGAATGTCGCCGCAACATTTATAAGACTTTATCTTTTTAAATTTCCCAACAAAAACATTGTTCTCATTGTTCGTATTCATCTTTATTTATGTAGAAGTACATCAGAAAAATTTGGTAAAACAAAGATTTTTCTAATATGTTTGTCAGTTTAAAAAAATCTTAAAATTTTTTTCAACCTAGGGTAGGTATAATTTCGCTAAATATTTTTTTATAAGCCTATCAATCATGATCACAGTAGGTATAAAAGAAAAGATAAGTTTTTAATGTCACCTGAAAAAATAAGCAGGTACCTACTTGCTTACTCCGTATAGAAACAATTTCGTAACATTATAATATTGGAATGTACCAATTTATATAATCTTCATAGCTGTTAGATATTTCTACGATACAGTAACATCGCCTTTGGTACAGTATAAGCGACACTTACATAAGACGCATTCCATCTTAGTCCTTCCTTAAGAGTAGCCAGTACTTCAACACAATACAACGACAGAATACAAATAGACCAATGGGTTCAGAGCTGTAGTGATATTTTGAGCACCTAATCTACCATGTCACTTCAATGTGATTCCAATAAAACATCAAAGTGGCAATTCTTATCAGAAATTTGATTCAGTATTCAGTTTTCAGTAAAGATATGATAGACCTAAGACATCTTCCCTGCAGTTGGTAGATGTGAAAGTTGAACAATAATAGCAAGTGGTCACGTAATGCAAAAAGATTTCGCTTTTTCATTAGTGGGTACTTGCATAGCAGGAAATTTAGCGAACTCTATTTCAGTTACCTATATGAATTTATATTTAGTAACGAGCTGTTGCCCGCAGCTTTGCTTGCGGAAATTATAGTTTTGCGGTGATATTTACCCCCTTAAGGGTTGATTAAAAAAATCGTTGAATAAAGTTCTTCATCCTTTTCAACCAAACACCCAAACACAAATTTGAAAACTGCTAGCTTTAAAATTTGGTTAATTTTCATACAAACTTTCATCCCCGATTTCCCCCCTTAAAGTGGGAATTTCCAAAAATCCGTTCTTAGTGCTCCCCTTCACTTTAAAAGGAACCTCTGTGCCAAGTTTCATGCTTCTAGGTCTATCCGTTTAGGCTGTAGCGTGTCTGTCAGTCAATCAACATTTTTATTAAATATGATGATATACAATTTAAATATTTTAATATCAATGTACACCACAATGCGAAGTTATTACTAGATGTGTATTCATGTAACCGCATAAATACGTTGTAAACTAATAGCATTGATATTCGCTTACTGCTATTTATACGAAGATCTAGGCAAGGGAATAAGTACTCTCTTTATTAAACATAATAGGAACGTTATAAAATTTACATTTAATGAGAACTTAGATATGTCATAACCAAATTTTATTTCGATTCTTCTGTCATGACCTTTCCAATACATTTGTGTTTATTACAATTAACGAACTTCTTATTACAGAGAGTTTAGACGCGAAATTACGGACATCAATGATTTTTTTTTATTTCAAACATTGTGGGTCAAACAATGAATTAACAATTTCAGTATTCAGTACGATAACTATGTATGATACATAAAAGCGAAATAATCTATCAGTGTCTGAATATACGAGAGGTTTGCAAGCATACTTTGCATTTTCGTCAACATCATAGTTGCAATGTAAAAGCTAAGGCACATTATACTCAAATCCGGTCCAAGCATTATTCAAAATTTGGATTCAAGTTATAAAACTTAAATTAAAATTAAAATTTTGTTACATAGTATATTATGAAAAGTTTTCACTAACTGTAATTCAGAATTTTTTTCAGATGCATTAAGATAATATTTTGAACAAACCTAAAAATCTCTGATATTTCGATAAATTGAACAAAATAAGCTTAGGTAAGCTTCATAGATATAAACAATAAAATAATGGCGTCGGTTTTGAGTTTAACTATTATGACCTGAGTTTTAGATTCTTTCTAGTCATGATTAATAATAGAACTTACTTCATTGGTATGTCTTTTCATAGCCGGATATGCATAAACAAATAAATAGATACTTACAGCGTCAATAGACAATGGATTCTTGGGCAGAATGAAAACGAAAATTTTCGAAAATTCGTGTAAATACACGAAATTATTGTGCTTATTTGTAATCATAAGTACAAGTTGTACGATACATAACAGAAGCCTTAATACTTGAATTCAAAGCGCGGTGGTTACTACGGAACGCTAACATTTATCAAGTTGCTGTCAGATGTAGACTTCCAGTCCTACACGTTTGTTTTATGTAAACATGATGTTAAGTATTTTCCACACTCCTATTTATTTATTTCATCTTTATCATAATCTACCTAAGTGTAACAAAAGGTGGACTTTAGTAATTTAAGTCTTTAAATTACTATTCGACTGTGTCAGTTCTTTCAGATATAATTATGTATCCAGTTAAAGGTGATAGGTAATTCGCTTGTTGCTTATTCTTGAGTGCATAGAAAATTTAAGTGCAACACATCTTTTATACTAAGTAGCCTGTCTCACCTTCAGCCGCATTCTTAAATAGATGGATAATATGGATGACTGCAAAGTATCAAAAACAGTCTCATATTAATATCGATTTTCTGGTATATCACAGTTCAAAATTTCAGCCTTATTTCCTGCCAGTTAACACAAATTAATGCCATAATCTTGATCTTCATTTTACTATAATTATGTGGACAACCGAATTCCACAGAACGAGACATCAAGGGTCCACTCCCACAAGTTAACATGTTTGACCTGGAAACTAGATTAACTTGTGATACTTTATTTGCTAGTAATCCAACAGTACCGAAATACCCGAATCTAAAATTCACACTCGTTTCATTCGGTTTTCAATTATTCAAAAGTTCTGTCCAGTTTACTTGTGGGTTACTTGAATATTATATCTGTGCGGCACAAAATGGCAATGTAGTTTTTTTTTTAAGAATTCACACGAATAGATTTTTCATGCTTAATAACGGTATATAAATCCTTCCTTCGCTCTCATCGGATTGACAGGCAGAATTTTTTTAATAAGCCTTCTTTGTCATTTTGCCTTTATGCCTTCTACAATTATATAGCTACAAATTATACTCTTTATGTATATGGTTAAAGTATGGTGTGGAAAACATAACATTTGTAATGATCCCTAAATGGGATCATCAGGTATTGGTAGCCTTTGAGGAAAATATTGAGCCTTGACTATATAATAGTTACTATATTTACATCAATGAAATGATTGAAATGAATGAGTCCAAAACTAGTTCTTTATACCTCTCATACAATTAAATTAGATAATAAAAGCTTGGACCAAGGAAGTGAGAGATGCACTTTAATATACATCCATACTACGATACCTAACGTGTATCCTTCTGTCATAGGTCATATATACGATTAAGAAATGTAAGATCTAATTTGAAGACCATTCCATAAGCTAAATTAAAAGGAGTCAATCATAAAACGTGCAAGTTTTTAAACGAGTTGATCCAGGAAAGAACAAAGAATTTCAAAATGTTCAATAAATTGGCAGCAGGCTAATGGAATTGTCATATAAACGATGACCATTAGCTATACAAATTCTCTAATGCACTTTAAAATGGTGAGGTAAAATGGTAATTCTTTTATTCTGAAGGATCCAAATCATTAGAAAAGAAATGGTTATGAAAGATCAAGAATGAGGGATTGAGTACCAGAAAATTTCCTTAGAAGAGGCCAATATCCAGCTTTGGATCGATAAGCGCCGACATGGTAATGAGAACGTGAATTCACCAAACATAAATGTTATAATACAAATAGTTATGTAACAATTTCTTTCACTGTGTTTATGCATGAGTAGCGATAAATTGCAATATGAACTTAAATGAAATTTGGTACACTTGTAACTCATTCGATACCTGTTGCACGGCATTGGTGCTAGGGATATAGCTAGTAATTCAGAGTAATATTCCTTATCCATTCAATTATACAAAGCTTGTACGGCGAAGTAGCAATATATTTATTCGAATTATTTAAACGGCTTTTATTACACCTACTATCATAAAAGTTAACAAATCCAAGCATTAAATTGAAAAGAAAATAAAAACAAACGACAAATGGCAAAATGTGGGAGGTGCCAATACAGCAGCAGTTTATTTACAAAATGGCTAGCAATACCGACACGTACCTACTAAAACGTCTCAAAATACCGTGTCATTATCATTCATGTTCCGCAATTTGCAATGCTGTTTTACTTGGTGTCAAAAGCACAGGACGCATCATGAGTCATTCATAACCCTAAACAATCTATAAGCCGCTAATGATATTTGAATCTTATATCGTGAAATATGTGCTATTTGCATAAGTTAAAAATATTTATTGATAACCCAACGCAGAACTACGACTTACCTTGGGAATGTATTAACCGGTACATCAATGTCAAAGAAGATGTCTACTAGCTCCTCGACCTCAGAATCTGGTGTTACTGGTGTTAGCGAAGGTGGTAAAGTGGCAGGCGGAGGGGCCGCTTCAACCGTGTGGCCCGCGCAGTTGAAGGGCACGGGTTCGGCCTGCACCATCGGCAACATAGCTACAGAATTCTCCAGAATCCTTTACAGCCACCGCTATCGAGACAAACTCCTTCCTCAATAAAGTTTGAATAACACGATTCGTATCCGCATCCAAATACACACTGCATTGCGCCACGCTTACCGCGACGCTATTTTATAAACAGGTATTAAAAAAAAAAAACACTCAGTTATTACTTTTAAAACGGTATTCACAACGTAATCGTTCACAATGTTTATATCAATAGTCCAAGGAGCCGAACACCGGGTAAATTACGCAGCTAATAAAGTAATGCAATTTTCTATCGATATCCGTGCGAAACGTTCGCTACAAAACAACGATGAAAGTCAACTGAAAGACGAGACATACATATATATACATCCTTGTCATACACTGCTTTACAAATTATCAACATAGAGCGCGGCGGCGCTGCGCGATACGACTCGCGGCGGCGTCGGTGGTGCGGGGCGGCGGCTTCAGACTGGCTAAGTTGTATCGCCGCTATAGTCACTCCCACGTCATTTCCATCTCAGTGAATCTCTTTCGATCTCGCTCGTTGAGACGATAATAAAACTGCGCGTCGTCGAGTAAGGCCGATCGTCCACGAGAATACATTTGATGGAATTTAGATAATTAATGAAGAAACTTATTTTGTTTATAATATTCATCCATTCAGATTATTAATCAATATTTATTTTGTGAATTCACACTGGATTTGTACCTTGTATTTTACAATGTATGGGAGTAAATAATGCAAGTTTATTTGATTTTTTTAATGGCAAAAATCGCAAACAGTTCACGAACGGTACGATCATTCTGGATTGGAAACCATTGCGATCCATCCATTCGTGTTCGCGAATGCAATGGGCTTCTAACCAATTACATTAGATCATAAAAAACTCTCCAGACCGACAAAAACTGCAAAGGTTGCTTTATTCCACGTTTAATCGAATTTAATGTGTATAGTTTTATAGAGTAAAACTATGCAATTACCAAAAAATCATAAATTCATATATAATGATCATTTCGATAAATATAGATATTATATCAGTATGTTAAAACTTTGTAAAATAAGTATGAGTGTTCATCAAAATTATTATAAACGAAGTCCTCTATGCATAGCACACTATTTATCGTGTGTGCGGCTGCAGAGACGTAGATAGCCGGCTGTACGTATCTATAAAGCATGAAAGTGAAATGGAACAGTATTCGTGTCAAGTGCACAATTTAGATAACAAGGTCATGTCTTGCATAATAAATTTTGTGATATTACCTAAATAGAATACGATATGCAGCATTACCAACTACGTACGTAATAAGAAGTACGTAGCGTGGCAGAAGTTTATTATTCAGCTTATAAGGTACAAAAAGCACTTAAAATTTTATTAGGTTAGTTTATGTAAATGTCCATAATAATATTCCTACAAAAAATCTAGGAGATTTTTTATGTGGGTAAACGAAAACAATGAAGAATTCTTCGAACACAACGACTTCAGAAAGTATTTAGGTAATTAGGTCTATTAAAATGTTTGAATTATTTTTAATTGTAGTTAAATGTATTACTGTAATTTATAAATACCTAATTTAGCAGTGCAATTGCACAGGCGTAGAATATTTAAAGAAACAGATGAAGGAAGAGCGGTGGCGCGCGGCGGCGGCGTGTGCAGATATCGGTGCAGGCGGCCCCGCAGATCTATGTCAGTAGGTCACGGCAATGACGTGGCACACGGCCGCCGCGGGCCGCGAGCCGCGAGCCGCGCACTTCATTCTAATTCCGCTTCGCCGGTGTCTTCTATTGACTATCGACTAGCTATTTATGCCCTAATAAGTTAACCCATCAAATTGATACATTACTCACTCGCATTCAACTGGTTACAAAAGACCATTCGGTTTTGCACTCGCCCGTTTAGTTTCGCGGTCGTTCGACGTTGTTTTACCACTGACATTGACCGCCTCCGATGTGTAATTCACGTTGCCACGTGAGAAAAATATTACGATTCTTGTTAATCATTATGAAATAGAAATAGCCAGTGAGGCTTACCATACGGTAGAGACCATTGATTTGCATTAGTCAATAGTGTCCTACAGCAGAAACAGAAAATTATCCTGTTTCATTTCCAAGTAAAAACGAATGTGTCAGTGTAAATTTCATATTGTTTGACCTACTTCAAATGTATTTTATTATTAGTATTAATTAACACTACAATTCCATTCGAAATATGTGTCTAGTTCGTCATTATACTTTAATCGCTTAAGTTAACACTTTAAACTAGACGTTTTAGATTCTAAACCTATCTCTTACAGGACCCATCCAAGTGTTGTACCTAAAAATATTAACCTTATTTTATGAAATTTCAAAAGAATAAATACTAATATGTCCAATGCTCTTTATTATTTCATCAAGTATAATCCAATCACCATTTAATGGAATTTAAGGACAAAAAGAAACATAAATAAAAAACATAAATTGTCAATGGATATCATCGTTTTTAAACAGTTTCTTGTTTTTATAACGAGTTTCTCGTAACACTTATGTCAACTTTTACGTACGGGGATAATAGTCTTAGGATACAGTTTATCTCAAAAACAGTTTCGTACCTACGGGATAACAGAGATATGTTTGGTCTGGTGGACTTTTTATATGAAACTAGGCATGTTTGTACTTTTGTAGTTTATAATGACGGGCCTTATCTAGAATAGAAAGAATTATATCCGCGGGATAACAAGTAAAAGATCTACCGAAGCGAAGCAAGGGCGGGTCATTAGTAATATAACAATACAATTTAAATTCCACGAAACTGTCATTTACAAACAACGGATGTTGAACAGCCTTGGCTTGCGATTCCAGAACGATTTGAGTAATTCTTTTAGCTGTTAATCTTGAGTTGACTAAAACTGTCGATTTAGCCTAGTTGTTTGTTTTCAGATTATAATTAAATCAGTTCGAAATTATAGCTGCTGCTATGTGGTAAGTCATCACCTGTACTGTGAATATAAGAGGTGACCACAATGAGAAAAACCAATTTCAGTGATTTTTCTTTCAAAGATTAATATTTAAGTTTAGTTAATTCTAACTTATCTAATTGGTACAGTAATTACGTGTGCTACTACGCGTGTAATATCTGATAAGTTACCTCATTTAGAAATATCCCTATAAACACGATGTTATCGAGAAATGATGAGCTTTTCTCGCAAGGGAGTACAAGTAATTTGATGAAATGAAACTAATAATGAGAATATAAATGGCGTATCAAATTGGATAGGGACTAGGAGATTTCACCAAAATGGTGAAATTAATACGAATCCGAAATTATGTTTATAATCATTGCAGGCTATTGCATCTGATTGATCATTTAATGACTGACTGATAGATCTGCGTGTCGAATCAACCATAAAACATTATGTCAATGAGTAAGTAAAAACGCATTAAATGAACAAAAAAATATTAATTACTAAAAGATCGGTCACACGTTGTTCTGCACCATATTTTATCTCGTATAGTTTAATTGATCCCTTAGTTTCCCATTACTTGTAGATACTTTTTATTTATTGGGATGCATGCATCTTGCTCATATTGTATCATTTTTTTTAACAACGCTTTGGTCTATCATTAGTACCAAACACGTATTACACTAGGCGTTGCCTTTGCCACCAGCATTCTCCAGGCAAAAAGTATAAAGGCGTGGGAATTTATTACATTTTTTACAGAACTGCGCTAGAGGGGTAGTGTTTTTCGAGCGTATGATGTATAATATATAAATGTATGTCAATTTCTTTGGAACACTCTATAGCCTCAACAGCTTGATGGATTTCATCCAATGCGATAAAATTTAATTTGTCTCCAGCATACGTCACATAGGCTATATTTTTTTGCTGTACTCCTCAATTTTGGGGACTGACGGCAGAGTATTTTCAAGGACTGTATGTATTGTGGTGATACCATACGACGATCACTGTTCAAAGATTAGTCTCAAAAAGGGGTACAAGTTTTGTTCTCATGAACTACCATTATTACCTTACAAACTGAGGAGCTAAGTAACCAAGTGATAACACTTAGCAGTTTAGCACAAAAAGTGTGATAAAGTAATACATTTTCGCCAAGAATCCTCGCAAATGCGTTGCATCACGTGGGCGGCAAGTCGGATCGATTGTGGTGGGGAGCAGTGCTGTCGTGTAGAGCGCGTGCGCGAACTGGATCCTTCAATATCGACCGCTAACTTTTAGTTGAAGTCTTTTGGGGCAGGTTAGGCCTACTGCTCTGGGGTCAAGGTCACGTTCCTTCCCGATCAAGTTATGCCCATTTTCGTGCCATTTTCGGCCGCATAATTTTTATTGGAACAATGTTATTGTAAAGATTGAATAACATCTTTTAAGGGTCCGTTCCAAAGATCAAAGAAATGACGTCAAAAAGCATTTCTTACAATTATGTGTTAACTTTTGTCTACACTTGTATAACGCTGACGCTTAAACACAACATTAAAAAGTTAAAAACCGCAGTGCATTATAGAATACCGACTTAAAATGATATTCATATGCATGTCCTAAATACAGGAATAATCTTTATACTCGTATAAGTATAAAATCTTAGCGTATGGTATACCAGATACTATTTAAAAAATTTGACAAAGACAAAAAATATATATCTTTAGAAGTGACCAAAGCATGAAGTAGTTGTAAATTTGGTTCTTAAAGGATTCTATAGATGGAAAAAATCTAATACTTACATTTAAGGACTTCCAACAACAATGGTAGATGGAGGCTTATAGTAGAATTGAAAGAGTGAAATACCACCTGTTGCACACTGGCCATATTTATCAACATGACGGAAGGGGCATAACTTGGAGAAAAGGTAACATTTAGAAAGAGGCAGTAAGTAAAGATTCGGCGCTTACACTAGGTTCCACTTAAGTTTATGAGCTCGGATTTGGTTAGTATTGGATCCAGACGTGAGAATACACCATGATTAACTTGTCGGGAATCTTATCTAGGTTAGGGTAATAGTCAACTGATGGACAGGGGCTATAAAAACGCCGAGGAGTATTTTTGTATGTAATGAGGTGCTTCAATAAACAAATGCTAGGTTTAATTCTCCGTTACATTTTGGCAAAACGTACCTACGCACAAAAGGACTAAACACCATCTCCACCACAGCTGTGATCAGTACAGTTATTGTAGCAGTCAACTCGTCAACTGGTGAAATAAACACTAGTCAAGACAAATTTAAGTAATTAGTTTAAAGTAGGTGGATTTAATAGTTGGAAATCCAAGTTCCACAAGCTACCTTACAATTGCATATTCAGATTCTCCTGTCAACAGGTGAAGTGAACAGAGCACGTTGAAACGACTGTAATAACCACAAACAATGATTTACAATAAAGAATTCTAAAGTTATTCTTTCCATCTTCGAGCCCCACCTTCATATCAGCTCGATGATACCATATTTTTGCATTGTCATCTGATTGATCTACATACACCTACCAAGTTTCATGTTGATATAAGAACTAGAACTGAGTGAAATTAAGCTGGGCATATTTTATTACACGGTTACACGATCATCATCATACTTAATAAAAATGTTGATTGACTGATAGACACGCTACAGCCTAAACGAGTAGACCTGGAAGCATGAAACTTGGCACAGACGTTCCTTTCGGAGTGTAGGGGAGCACTAAGAACGGATTTTTGGAAATTCACACTTTAATGGGGGGAAATAGGGGTTGAAAGTTTGTATGAAAATTAACCAAATTTTAAAGCAAACAGTTTGCAAATTCGTATTTGGGTTTATGGGCGAAAGGGATAAAAAACCTAATTCAACGATTTTTTTAAATCAAGCCTTAAGGGGGTAAATATCACCGCAAAACTATAATTTCCGCAAGCAAAGCTGCGGGCAACAGCTCGTACTTAATAAAAATGTTAACTGACTGACAGACACGCTACAGCCTAAACGGATAGACCTGGAAGCATGAAACTTGGCACAGAGGTTCCTTATAAAGCGTAGGGGAGCACTAAGAACGGATTTTGGAAATTCACACTTTAAGGGGGTGAAATGGGGGATGAAAGTTTGTATGAAAATGAACTAAATTTTAAAGCAAGCATTTTCCAATATATATTTGGGTTTATGTTTGAAAGGGATAAAAAACCTAATTCAACGATTTTTTTTAATCATTTTATATTGAAAACTATAATTTCCGCAAGCAAAGCTGCGGGCAACAGCTCGTGACTTAATAAAAGCGTATTATAAATGAAGCAAGTAACACATAGAATGATAAATTTTATTCAGTCGGTTCTTCGTCCCTGTTTTTGCAAATTTGCTAAAAGGGAACTCTTTATTCACGGTAAGAGGAACAAACGGAAACTACTGTGCGGAAAAATCTAATAAGAAAGAAATAAGACCAAACGTCTAAATCACAGACGAGGTATAAAGAGAAAAGGAAATTTAACATTTTCTACTCGTACAAACACTGCTTTGTTTTCATATCAATTACATGGCAACAAAATATAAACTCGTGTTTATAAATTTAATATTTGAATATTCCCGAGCTAGGTGCGCGGAAGGAGTGCGCGGTGGGTTTCCTGAGCTCGCAATTGATCGCACCCTCGACTTGGCTGCTCAGTCGGCGGCATGCGGAGCCGGTGTCGTCATGGTGACCGCCGACCGCAGCTGCCGTCGCAGCGTCGCCATCATATCCCAAAAAATTCTAATAACCCTCTCTTTTCTAAACTATACATTATTATTATTAGCTTCATTACTTCTTATATAATTTCGGTTGAGTTTAATAAATTTACAATAACATATTGTTAATTTATTATGAACTTGTAAGAGGAATCCGCTCTATTTACACGACTGTTAGAATAGGGACCGACTAACATTTTAGCTACACCTAAGTCCTTCCTTCCTCCTCCTAGTCTGCTTGTAGTGCTAAATGGACAAGGCAATGACGAACGGTTTTATCTTTTGGAGATCGCTGGGCTCTGTATTTTGTACTACTACCCAAAGTCGATAATAGGATTATTGTATTATTGTATATAAAAATTCTTACTACCTACATAGATTAAGGCTATTTTTAATTATCATACCGTACGTAAAAAAGCTAGTTATTATTTCGCTTTACATTTCGCAATAACTTCGCACAAGTATACCGTACCTATTACTTAACGCCATAATAACTTTACGAAATACAACTTACGAGTCCTTATCATGGCAGGCTTTTAGCATATCTAAAAATGGGTGCAGAAGATTCAACTGTAAGATAAATCAAGCAACGAATGCTTTATACAACAGTTACATTCGTCTATATTGTTAGCCGGCCTCGGTGCCAACGTTGGCCAAATATGAGCGAAAATTATTTAATTATAATCACTAAGCGTAAATTTTAAATTGAATATATCCGTCGCTTTCACTTACGATTTTTTTACAATATAAAAATATCATCGACGAGAAAGAACATTTTACTGTTATTGCTTAAATCGTCTAAGCGAATATGATTTGAATAGCTATCAAACCCAAATTGTACTAGGTACGCATGGTAGGCATGCAAGCTAGAGATTTTTCCGTTGAATTATAGTAATGGATTATTCAATTCCTTAATTTATTGACAACAATTGGGAACAAAATAACAACACAGTCAATTGTTATTTAGACTAAAAGGTGTAGTTAAACTTTATTGTCACTAAGTAGGTATAGATAGTGTTCACTTGAGCGAATTCTCATGTTGATCTTGTGCTGTCTCTTATGGGTTTCGGAAGTTGGTTTTAGTCTGTTTAGCAAACAAGTAAGGATTTTTCTGAACAGTGACCTGACATGGGAAATGTGTTTCCAAAAACACTTTAAAAGATTAAAAAAATTCAAATATATTTTGGTAAAATAAATATCTACTAAAGAATCTAAATGTAATCTAATTTAGCATAAACTACCTCTAGTACTTTACAAAATGTATGTAAACACTTTGTTGAATAACGTTATAAATCTCTACAACGTGAGCAATTGCAGGCTGATGTAAAACCTATTGAAAGCAGATCAGTGAGCGTACATTAAAAGCTTTCACCTGAAACTACACTATAAGCTTAGCTTAAAAAAAAATATGAAAATAAATAATTACTGTAAATAGTAAACCAAATATTGCAGCATCAGATATATAGCATTTAATTAAAACAAAATTTTAAAAGCAAAAGATCACGAATCTATTCCAAAAAATGCTCAAAGAATTGTAAAGAAAATATACAAAAAAAATATTTTTGTCATTCCTTCCCCCACATAAAGGGACTTATACCATAACAACATTTTTGGAACTTTTAGTGGCAGTCAACAATAGACAATATAGTTCATGTATCATTTTCAAATGGAACTTGTATTGTGATCCCGATTTTCAGTCGCGGCACATTTTAATGGTTTTATTGGAGGAAGATTTGTGATCACCTTAATACCAGACAACCATAAGCGAAGTATAACAAAAGTATGTTGATTATAGAATGCACTCACCTTGCATTTTCAATTGCCAAAACTTGCATAAATGGTTCATTGAGGTAGGTGGCGCTAATTAGCGCCGATTTCTGATGCTCCGTGGCTATATCCAATTTGTTTGAATAGCTATGAACAATATTCACCTGAAACAAAGTAAATACTACATTAATTTCATTGAAAATAAATTCATTTTGTCAAATATGTAATAGATGTGAATGCATATATTATTATAAATCCTATATTGTCTAGCCGCAGTTAAGCTTTACTTATAAATTTGATTTTTTCTATAGTTGATTCGGTAACAGGCAGGGTGTGAGTAGATTTTTTTTTTATTTAATAAAACCAATTTGGCAATCTACATTTGATAATTTTACATGGACAGAAAACCAGTAAACAACTTGGTAATGAGACTACATACCGTAACAGTGTATCACAGATTTTTTATTATTTATAAAACAGAATTATTTAAATTTTTGCTTTAATTAACACAGCTTATAGTATATGACAAAGTCCATAATTGAATAGCACTTCAACCTAATATTAATTATCCTGACATGGGTATAAGTGAGAATGAGGCAGCTGTGAAAATATATTTTATAATCACAAGCAATAGTATCTGACTACCTTAACCGCATGAACATTTGACCCTTTCCAAAGACATAATTTGACCCTATTTAAGATAGCAAAAATATCTGACCCCCTTAAAAGTAAATTTCCTGGTTTTTGATTGAGCTCAAATTTTGCATGGCCAAATGACATGACAATGCAAAATTATTATGACATCTAGCTGATCTGATTATGGAATCAAAACATGGCCATGGGAACTCTTTTGAAATAAAAATTGAACTTGTTTGCTTTGTTTTAATTAGAACTGGGGTTTTACAACATGTTCAAGTCCTGATGATGGTGATGGGAGGTGGCCATACAAACTGAGTATCTAAATGATGTAAACCCATAGGAGTTTGATTTCTATGATTTGTATAGGAATTGAATCTGTTTGAATAGCAGTTCTTAAACCTGTCTCATATTCCTTTCCTGAATTCGCTGATGTGAAATAGCACATTATATTTTCAAAAAATATCAAAAAAAAAAATCATATCCTATTCTAAAAAGAATTCCGAGGCTACCTCAAATCAAAACCTTGTCTTGGACACTACAATCAGGACAATAGAATCAAAAATTCTTCATGACTATTCAAAAAGATAGGTCTCTCACCACAAAGTATGAAAACCTACCATGGGAATAAAATGGACAATATAGAACTCAGCGACAATCTAAATATATGAATTTAAGTATAGCAAGGTTTCTTATATCAAGACATTTAAGATTTTCAATATTGTCTTACATTACATCCTAAATTAATAAATAATAAAATATTGATTTGATTTGCTTGAAAAATCATAATTTTTACATTATACAATTAATCACTGCACCCAATTTAGCCAAAAAATCCTGCAGGGGGAGCATTTGAAATTAATATATTAGCACTTTAAAGCACAGTATTTTGCATATGGATTCCTATTTTTTTATAGAATTAAACAGACTCATTACTTTTTTGAATAACCTATTCAGCAATACTAAGCTATTGGTAGTGCGCAACATGAAATAAATATTCTTCATCAGTCTTACTGGGCTGATAAATATGTATAGTGACACCAAAATATGTTTTCTAGTTCATAGTCATGCATGTTTGAGCTAGTTCTATGATGGATAAACTAACAGCCAAATATGGCAACAAAATAAGTTTTCTGGAAATTCATCACAAACAATATTCAACAAATTACTCTAGTATTTCCAAATTATTATTATCATTAGGCAAGCTCAAATATAATCTAACAGCCCATTTTACATTATTTTTATATTATGCTATTATTAACTGACCTGGCAAACTTTGTACCTCCTCAGAATAAATAAAAAAAGCCAAACCTTTTTTTACCATTTAAACCTTCCCTGGACTTCCACAAATAATTCAAAATCAAAATTAACCAAGTCGATCCAGCCATTCTCAAGTTTTAGCGTGACTAACAAACAGCAATTGATTTTTATATATGAGAACGAAGATTAGGGTACATTCTTCAGGTATATTACAATAAAAACTAGAGCCTCAAATGTTTACTAATAAAATTCATTGTTTTTAATTAAAAATGTATCTCGATCAATGTTAATAAAATTACCTATCTCCATTTAATAGCAGTAAAAACTGCTACAGCAGCAAAATGCATAGCAATTTTGAACACTGGAAGACCACTGTTAACATAACTTTTACTTGAAACATCTATGAAAATTGCATTATTTTTTATTATTTCCATACTTTTCTCTTTTTCTATGTCTGAATTTCTTTTCTAAGGTACCAGCAAAAAGCTCATAATTTTATGTGAAATCTTACAATCAAACTTCAATCACTGTAAGGCACTAAGCATCTACCAATTCTTTAACATGACATCTTCGTAACATGAATTTAAGACTTTTTTCTGTATTTTCAACAGTAAATTCTTATTTTTGGCCATTTACACAGTTCAGGCCATATAACAATATGGGTACAATTAAATATCTTTTAGCAATAATGTCAAGAAAGTTATGCTTACACTGAGTGCAAATGACATTCATCTCATAGTGATGTTTTACCTATTTAGAAATATCTTAGTTTCACTTCGTAAGCACAAGAGTACAGAAAGAAAATAGTTAAACTGAAATAATATAATCAAATGTCTGTGATTTCAGGCAAAGTGGAAATGCAATATAAATAATTATGTAATTAATTAAGGCACTAGTTTAACGCGGCGGTAATATATTTCGATTTTGGTCAGTAAAATTGATGACATTGGCAGTAAACTTTGGGCAGTAAAATAAATTAAAACGATCAGTAATAAATGTATTTTTCGGCAGTAAAATAATTAAATGGGCAGTTAATAGTGGGCAGTTATAAAGTTGCAATTGGTCGGTAACTTGTGAGCAGCAACTTGAGGGCAGTAAGTCGTAGGGTTAAAATAAAGATTTAATAGGGCAAACGAAATTTAAACCTAACCCTTACCTAACACACCTTCACATTTTAGTGTTCGTCGTCAAATAACGCGTTTTTTACTTAACTTTTTGATATGCCATTTTATAAGTTTTATTCCCCACTTAATTGAAGTCTACACGATTATCATTCCTTCCGAACGAATAAAATCATACCAACCTAACCTAACCCAACCAAGGACCATCCATTAACAATGAGATTTTTGTCATATTCTTTTCATTATTTAAAAATATTAATTTAACTGCCCACATTAACTGCTTATAATAACTGCCCAATATAACTGGCCAATTTGTTTTATATTACTGCTCATGTATTACTGCCCAATTACTTATTGAACTGGTCCTTTTATGATAAAATTACCGGCACTTTGTATTTTTAGTACTGCTCATGTTTTACTGCCACACTTTTTATTTTACTGCCCAAAAAATATTTTACTGCCCAACTCATTATTTCCACTGCTCAATGTAACTGCTGGGATTTTTAAGTTACTGACCACTGTAATTAGTGCCATTAATTAAATAACTAAATAGGTAATATATATTATAACATGCAATGTAAAAGCCTCAACGATAAAAGGTTGATTCAAAATTTTAATATGCCCCTTTAGGAAATTCTTTAGAAAGCAAAATGCGCCCAAA
>LGAG01000038.1:1811226-1832908 GCA_001278395.1 Lerema accius | reverse complement strand
AAGGTAACTTTTCATAGTGGCAAATAGTATTGGTAGTTGGCTCTACTAGTATTATATATTTGCACAAAAGTATTCACAAATAACATTTATCTTCATAGCATTCGCATTTTGAACATACTTCAATCATTCATTAGCGAAAACAGAATTTATTGTTGTGGTTTATTATGATGGTATACATTGAATACGATTGTTAACTCACGGGAAACGCTCGGATCCGCATCTTGCCTGGTTTCTCCTTTGGCAACGTACTCTTCATCATTGCGACAATGTTATCTAACTAACAATCGAGTTATTTTGATTAGGACTCAATTTATTCATTTGCAGTCGTAATAACAATTCATTGTTATTTTCACATCTGAAATAAAAAGTTAGAGTAGGTAGGCAACTTTATACCGTAAATTACGAAACCAAATGTCACTCAAATTCGAAAGAATGGTCTGATTTGACGCGCTACATCTCGCCAAGTGTCATTTCCATTGTGTATTTCATTTGAGAAAAATATTTGTTTTATATTGATGACTACATTAAAATAGGATTTTAGCCCAGAAATCGTATTACAGAAAATAATCAAAATATAGAATAGACGTAGGCGAAATGTAACAAAACAAAAATACCATCAAATTGACATCATTCTCGCACTGGCGTTTATGATTGAAACATAAATTGTAATTTATTTTTGTAACGAAACAATAAGTTGAAGGACTAAGTAAACTTTGATTTAAAATAACTCTTTTATTTACGTTTTAATGTAATATCACTTTTTAATAATGTTTTTCTTATTTTTAGATCTATTTCTAGAGCTATAATATTTTTTTTACTCACTTCATTTCATTGCAGTGTCCACAGAGTACTGTATAAATATTAAATACTGAGGTCATTCAGTAATTCGTTTTCACCACAGCTTATAAAGTAGAATTTGTCTTTTCCGAATAGTAGTATGCACTATGGAAATAGAGTCACATTCTATTAATACAATTTTTGCTCATTTTTACCAAATCGATGTGGCGTATTATTTTAATTAAAAACGTTTTTGATGCTCTTCTGTCATCATTATTTATATATAAAAAAATATTATAACAGTTTTGAAGCGCCATCTGAATTTATACCCCGACAATCAGAAGTTTTCTGAATAATAATACAGTTTATTTATTACTTTGATGTATGATATACATATACACAGCAGCATAGATGAAAGTAATATATATATATATATATTGCCTACAATTAATCCTCGTTTTTACCACAAATTAAGGAAATGCTTTTTGCTGTCACTCATGTAAAGTAGAAAATGTCAAATTAGTTCCCGCGGCGTCGCCGTAGGAAGTGATACTGGATTGACCATAATTACAAGGAAAGCATACTCAGTCACAATATAGAGTAGTTAAAATCATGTACTTCGTTTTTGATAACTAAGCTCGGCACCACATATATTTAGGTGCTTCACTTCCGATAAGGATCTTTGTTATTTTATACACTTTTTTCCTTTTTTAATTCTCAATGCCAAAGATGCCAAGTGGCGCAGAATGGAAATGCAAAGGTCTCTCGTTCAAGTGTCATGCGCAACAAAGTCAGTTCAAGTATGTTCCTCTAACTGCCAATAGATGGCGTTACGCGACTGTATTTACTTATTTAGGGACAGTCACGACTATAAAATGGTTTCATGGGGTGAGTAAGCAGCAGATATTTCAGGGTGGTAAGCATTTATTAATTATTTTATTTCATCTGAAAAACAAATAGGATAGAGTCATAGAACACAGAATAAACTGTATTCTGAGGGTAGTGATGATAAAAATACATTTGGAAATTGATTTATAAGAATTTTAATATTAATACTTTCACCTAAGTACATTAAATTTTTATTATATTTCTATGTAACAATAATATATACTTAATTATATTTAAAACTAACAATAAAAAATAAAACAGTAAGTAGGTACATAGAAAATTAATAAAATTTAAGAATAAGCGTTACATAATGTGTGTTGGTTTAAGTAGATTGGGTAACACACCTACCTAAGTTTTTAATTTAAGCAAGGGTGCGACGTACGCTTGTGGAACATCTTGATGAGATTATTGTACTACTATTATTCCACATATTAGTTTCTTAAAATAGTCGTTTAGGTACCTACTTAACTAATTTCTATTCCTTGGTGCAAAAGACTGAATAATTATTGTCTCATTAACGTAGATTTTTTTAAAGTTTTCGATTTCAGATCTACGGATCTCACTGAAATCACAATTATGAGCTTTAAATCTATTCAGTGGATGGCACAAAAGATGTCAACTCTCAGAATCCAACACTTCACCTTTATGATTTGGTGCATTGTTAATTATGGTGTGACTATGTAGACCAACAGAATACAGAAAAGTGTCTAGACCTGTAGAATAGTGGGTAAAATATCTTCTGAGGTCATTATCTATTTATTGCCCCACAATTTGGCTAATAGTCGCCTTGCCCAGGAACAAAAGAATCAAATTCCCAGGCACTCACAGGCAAAGTCACTTGACTTAGGAATAAAATATTTTTGAGTTCTTTTCGCCTGAGGTAGAAATTAGGTGCCTAAGTATCACATTTAAATAAGGAACTCCAGTTAGTAAAATCTTTCGAAAAAAACATGTTAACATGCAAAGACATAACAAACATTCAGTAACGTAATACGGATAAAAGACAATTTTAATTTAGCTTTGTATAATTGGTATTATAATTATAACAATAATCTAAGCTTGATCTATAGGTTTCATTATAATTATAATCTATTATTACTATATATTTTTCTAATAACATAAAATAGCTACTAAAATGTCGACTGTAATTATTTTTGGCATGAGAACCTACATACCTAAGTAGGTAGGAACATACATACATAAAATGAAAATGAGACGTTATGTTTATTATAAAATCGGATTTTTAAAGTTTCTATTATAACAATACTTTAGACGCAGTAGCCGAATGATATATATCATTTAAGGTAAGGTGGGGTAAGACTAACACACGGGGCAAGACTAACACTGTCTATTATCTCGATACGTATAGCTTAAATACGAAATTCTTTCAGTTTGTAAGATAGAACAAACGTAAATGTTCGGCTAAAACACACACATGTCGTTTCTTCAAGTGCATATCGAGATAATAGACAGTGTTAGTCTTACCCCGTGTGTTAGTCTTACCCCACCTTACCTTACCTATATTTGAAAAAGACTGCACATAACAAAGTACTCTGTGTGAAGTTCTCTGCAGAAGAGTACACTACAATGCTATACAGAGAAAAGAGATGGCTAGGCTAGTATAGAATTGTATAGTCAAGTATAGTGTTGACCTTTCTTTGGAGTACTTCGCGCAGTACAAAGACAAAGGACGAAAGGGCACAAAGTACACAAATTCCTTATGATATCAATAATAGAACTTATTAAGAGATAAGAAATTTTACATTGAAAAAGTATTACTTTATAATTTAATCATAGTAAGCTGGGTGAGTTTGAATTACCCAGCGCAAAAGTAATAAAATTAAAAATGCTGTGACGAAAAAGGAGACAATGACTCGAAGGGTTTTTTCAGAATGTTGGTCCCGCTCGCTGACTCGCAATCGTTCAATCAAACCGTCCTGAAAAGATTAAATTACTATTAGCAAAAATGTAAATAACAGTAAATATTGTCAAACTTATAAATATACAATTATTTTTTTAACTGTTCTATTTAGCTCACGATTTTACGTAGGTAAACCACACACATTTTCATGTTATTCACACTCTTTCAGTAATGTTTAAGCGATTTAATTACATACCTATACCATATACCATACCATATTTATAGGCTTAAATATTCACAAAAACTGCTTTGAAAATTACCGTTTTTACTTTAAAAATAAGACAAGTTATAAAAAACGGACTATAAACTTAAACGTATTTCGTGTCATTTTTGAGGATATCATAAACTCGGTATTTTAAGTTTTAGGTACTGTTAATCTAAGATCTGTTTTTGGAAATGCTTAGACGACCTTTATCCATCTGTTAAATGGCGAAAATTAGTTCAAAAAGGAGTCAAAGTGTGTCATGAACGATTCCTAATACAAGTGCTGCTATCGGGACTACTTAATTATAAGTAGGTATCGTTATTTCAGATTTACCATGCAAGCATTTGTATTTATTAGATCCGAAATCCCTACCTGCTTTGATTAATGGTAAGTGAGGGAAAGGGCTTGAATATTGAATTGGCACTAAATAAAGTGTCAATTCTCTTGATACCTACACCCGTATGTGGTTAAATTCTACGTTATCCCTTTTGCGAATATCAATTAATTTTAGGATCAGGAATTCACACGTAAATGTAAATAATTAAGGTCCCTTAATTGCTTGGAAAAATCAAGGGATTGTTTATTTACGTATTTAAACATACTTACATATTTTATTAAGGTCAATTTACAAATAAGGTATAAGAGGTCCATAAATTAAACAAAGTAGATTTTTTAAAATTAATTACAGTGGTTGAACTTTATTTAGGTAGGTACCTTTCCTATTGCTTTTTATTCATAAAAATGGTTTTCGTATGCCACTAACTTCTTAGAAACACCATAAATATTTCAAAAAGGTAGAACAAAAGAAATATTCAGGTATTTATCCTTAAAGTGAAGTTTAGGAAGTTTACAGGGTAAGGGTTTCATTCATCATGAAGCCGGTATGATTTAAATAAGGTGTAGTACCTAGCTAAACTTTTTGAAAGTCTTGTTTGACTCAATTTAAACTTTTTCAAGGAGAAGTTCGAGTTTCTCTCAGGTGTTAAGTTATACTTATTATTTTGTTGCAGACAGTTACTTAACAGAGTGGTTCTCAAAAAATTCAGACGACTCCAACAATTAAAGTCATTTATTCTAATTACCTACACAAAAACCTTATTTGCTTCAAGTGCTTTGAAAAATGTCAATTATTATTATCAAGGTCACTGAATTTTTTATCACAACTTTTCACCTGTAAAAATAGCTAGGTACATTCTTAGTATATGGGAGAAAGGAAAATGTATCTTAAAAACCTGCCTAAGTAAATATTAAAGGCGTTCGCAGCAATAAGCACCCAACCTTTATGCTGCGATGAATATAATTCCAGTCCCCAGTTGTGATAAATAAGGTTTTTACAAAAGGGATTTTACTTACAAAAAATATTACAAGAACGGAGAAATCGTAAAAGTTGTGCTGTTAAATCTTAAAACTGTTTGTTTTAACAGTTTTCAATTTGATGAAATTATCGAATTAGAGGGCATCAGGGCATGCCTGAGGTTATGGATCAGAGCCAAACATTTCAAAACAATTTAAGTGGAATTAGTGAGTTTTATAACGAACCATTTTAATTATATCAGACATGTTAGATGAAGTTTTAGTAAGTATCCAACACCCTTCGAAAATACAATCACCCCTATCTAACGTTTTAAAGTTTTAAACTAATTATATCAGTTAACTATAAGTTTATATTTAGTTATCAGAATCCTACAACACTAATGACCTGAGACGTATTGGGTGGGTTTTTGTAAACTAGTGTTTTTTTAAGTCGATTTATAAATCTTTATTATTATTATTATAAAAATAATTTGCCCTATGTATGATGGATGAAGGAATCATAACTTAGCAACAGCTGAACCAATTATGGCTATTTTTACAAGCTTTTATTTAGTTTCACCTGTCCCGGTGTTTGTAATGAAATCTTGCAAGCTAAATTTCACCCACTTCCCAGTGTCCGATTGAGCTAAAATTTTACACATTGGTCCAGTCCTGATAACAATGCATGTTTATAATAAGCATGATGTGATACTGCTACCAGGATTGGCTCCTGAGGACTGAACTCCTCAACGGTCAACAGTAGGGACTTGAAATTTTGCACTTGTTAACTTTTTAGTTCTAGTTCTTATTAACAAGTAATGAAAACTTGTTATTAAAAAAAATCTTTTAATTTTACTTGTTTTGTTCTACGTCTAGCACCCTATATCCGAGGACAATGTTTATGTGACAGAAGTACCTAATCTTAATAATCTCATAGAAACAAAAATATATACTTAATTTATTACTTGCGTCTTTTTAAATAGAGAAAATTAGTAATTTGAATAGAAAATTCTGGTAATTCTAATAAACAAATCTATTAATAAGAGGACAAAGAACTGAGGTAAGTTTTTTTTACAAAACACCGAGCTAGCAAAAGCTAGGAAGGAAGACCCGTGTACGTGCAATAATTTCTGTGAATGTAGATGAAGCAATTTCCAGGTAAAAAATTTATTATACCTACAAATTGGTAAAATGTAAATTACGTTGGAGACCAAGAATGGGTCGACTCAAGCAAATGGATATTGAATGGGATAGGACCTTTCGTAAAGGATTCAATTTACAATACATTTCTAACACTGGAAGATATTGATTGAAGTAACTATCTACGTTCAAATGTCTGTGATTAAACAAAGAAGACTGTTTTCTTAAATCGGTTAAAATGTACTATGAACTTTCTTAAAATTGTAGGTACTAAATTACCTTCGACAGAGAATCTCATAATTAGAAAAATATTAATCAACTTGTTTCTCCTGGGGCCCATTTTGTTCTCTCCTAGTGATGGAATAAAGTTTTGCGGTGCATAGCATTATAAACAACTGATAATGTCCCTCTGTTAATTCTAGCTTGCGATAAAGTTTTTAACTTTTTATCTTACGATATAGGTAAGATATTTTTATTAAATATACCGAAGTGTAGGTTATTAAATATCCATCACTTACAGATTGTTACTCTACATGTTGAATCAATGAATGACGGTTGGCTTTAACCATTAATATTAAATTCTTACTGGGTACGAGTTACATCTAGAAGTGAACTATGTTTTTTCAGTAATTACGTGTAGATTCTACTGTCCTGAAAATACTGGATACTCGGGCCAGACCTAGTAGATTGCTTTTTTTTAATACAAAGACTATTTAGTGTTAAGTACCCATCCACCGTGGGATGCTATCCACGAGCCGGGTTCCTCGTGCAAAAGATCTGCGATTGCTGCCGCCGGTGCCGCTACTAGCTCCAGGGCTGGCTCAGTAGTGGAAGCCTCTGCTGCCTCTCTCGCTAATGCTCCACACACGCAATAAATAGCTGCTATCTGAAATTTAATACAAGATATCACTAACTATAAATGTCAGCGTTTGAAAATATAATCTTGGAGAGCTTTAGAAATAAAGCAGACTTTATTAGTTAATTAGATTTCAATATTAAGTTGCAATTGCTCAAGAATCTAGTTTGTAATCCTCTATTTTTTTGTTACCTCGAGAAGTCAAAGACCTAGACAGGGAGGACAGATGTGCAGCAAGTGAACTTTAAATTTATCACGTGCCTATTTTTAGGGTTCCGTATAAAATCGGAACTCTTGTATTTCGGTGATTAACGTCTGTCTGTACGTGCGTCGATCGTGCTCAGAGGTTGTAGCTTCACAGCCTGGCATAAAAAACCGTAATTTGACATTGTGATACTTATACTTAATAGAATAAAGTCGGTTAGGTTAAAGAAAAATAAAATGAAACTGTGGAAAGGAATCCTACATAAGCCTGCTGTGGTCTAACGCGCACTTGGCAGATTTTTATTGAGGTGGTCATTAATTTAAAGTGGCCATCGTCAGCCATGACCATTACTAACATCAAAGGCAGTACCGATGAGTTGCGGGTCTTTCAAGTCTTAGTTATAATTGTAATCAAACATTCTGATGCTAAATGGACACTATTGCCCATAAAAGGCATCGTCAATTCGTTGCTGTCTAAATGAGAAGCTAGAGAACTATACCTAATTGTAGTTGTAATAATTTAATAAATTCTTGCCTAATACTGTAGGCGATTGTAAAAGGAAAATTTTGAACAGGCTCGACTCGACCTTTAAATTAAAACAATAATTATTATACCTAGTTAAATTTCGAACTTGTTTGTAGAGGGTAACTTTCTTCCTTTGTGATTAAACTATTGATTTTAGACTAAAGTATCTTAATAAATCTGTTAAAATAACAAATTAACTTTATAACTTTTTTCTATAGAAACGCCGAAGATACAACTAAATTAAATTTATGTAAAATGTACAATCACAATACTAGACTTCGGTTAATTTGTCATTTTATAAGCGTAACGTAGACCACAGGTATATTGCAAGCGTTTTTCAAATTAGGTAGGTACTTCTTAATGGGATAAAATTGTAGAAAAAGGTTTGCATGAGTATAGTAGTTTTAAGGCGCGACGAATTTGGTTATTTAACTAAAAAATTAACCTTAGACCATGTAATATTTTCTCTGGTAATTCGACGTGCGAGGGCTAGTGCTAACTCAGAGAGGGCGGTGTCGGAGCGCAGCATGGCGGAGGGTGCCCGTGTTGCTTGTCGGGCGACGTGGCGGAAGGCGTCAGGTCTCTTCCTCTCCAACGCTGCACAGAGAGCCCGCAGCGCTGCGAACACTCCCGTCTCTGCATTAGCCATCGCCTCCTCTGGACACTCCGTTTCTAACATCTGCTGAAGCCTCTTCATGACTAATTGCTATAAAACATCGAAAGTTGTCTTGTTAATAAGCCGCCATATGGACTGATGAAGCGAAGCGTAAGCGAGACATGGATAATAATAAAATTTTCAACGTTTATTTAATATCTTATCAAATAAGTGAAGAGTGGTATTAAGAAAATTTCTTTTTAGATTAAAGAAAAATATATATTTGATTTACAGAGAAAATTCCAAGCATACATATTTAGTGCCTAAATCAAAACAAAAACTCAAATCAAACGTAGAAAACCATTAAAGTATCAAATCGCAAACAGTTTCTAAAAATATAATTCTACTTACTAAATGTTTAATTAACTACCTAGGTATTTCTTGTAAATAGAAGAAGTTGCGATCTTAATTACCTATTGAACGCTCAACAACTGTAATAAAAATAAAGTGCCGACGACTCGTAAAACGTTCTTACTTTATTTGGGCAACTAGCAGATCTTCGTATCTGAGCTTTTATGTACTGCAGGCAGAGGGCGCGACCTTGTCGGACGATCTGTGGCTTGACTTGTGTGGGGGAGGCGAGGCACCAGCCGATGGTGGCAGAGAGTCGCCGGGAGACTGCAGCGGCTGCAGCACTGGACACCATCGTGCTGAACCTGCGCTTGGTGCGGTCCAGAGGCGAGAGTGTTCGCGAGGGAGACGATCGTTGGCTTTCTGGAAATATATAGCTTAGTTAGCAATAACAGCCTTGTGGTTTGGTGGTTTAATCCTTGGCCTTAGGGGATCTCTGTTCAGTTTTCACTTAGGCATTGTAATTTTCAAGGTATTCGTGTATCAAAAAACATGGTTAGAAAACTGTCGCATCTTATTTTTGTCCATAATGTTTTTAAGAGCGTGAACTCTGTCAATTTAAATTTGACCTAAGTGGTGCTGTATTTTGTAAGAAAATCAAGCCCAGCAATGGGACTATGATTCTGTTAACCAACACTTAACATATTTTTTTATTAATTGTTAAATTTGTCAAACTCCAAATCACTGCTTTGTTTAATTAATATTGTATTGCAAAATATTTTGTAACCTAGGAATTCAATTTTGTTCCGATTGAGGTTACAAACGTATTTAATCAAAATGCTTTCAGTTAGTTCCCTTCTCTGTGGGTTATGATGTCCTAATATGATAGTTATTGCTTGTTTATTAAGGCCTCTATTGAAGTACTTGTGTTTAATAAGCCTCTAAATAAATAGTAGAGACGTAGTGCTCATATCCCAGCAAGTTATGTTGAACCTTAGTAATAACTGTCATTAATAAATCACAGGAATATTTTGTGGGCGGATTCGACTCAAGTTTTGAGTTCTGCGAATAGTTCCTTCATTTAAATTTAGTAATAATAACTGTTTTATTTTTAGTTGAGTTAATAATAATTCATCAGTAAGTACTGGAGGAACAGTTTCTATATTAATAAGGCAGATATTGAAAAAGGTAATCTCAAATCGGCACTGAATCGGTTCCACTTATAAATAGAACGTAGAGAGGTACTATCACCGATTATTCGGTGACTGAGCGGCGACAAATTCATTTATTATTAATTACAAATCGATGACGAACAATTTAGTCTAGTCGAAACGCCGTTACCTAATGTTTTGTTAATTAGTCGTAATTCTATTATGTCAGAAGGTAGGTATATTAATTCTATTGTGTAATAATCTTAGTACAATTATACAAAAAATAGAACAAATATAGTCTAAGTACTTTGTAGAGAATAATCAATTACCGCAACTATAAGTTTAGAAATATGTTATAATATTAATTATCTAATAGAATAACCTTTATAATATATAGAGATGTGAAAATTAAAAATAAATATTATTAAAGGACAGTTTAAATATTGTGGGATACAAATTAAAAAAAAATTGCGACATCCATCAATCTGTATGGTTCGTAGGGGCGCTAAGACATATCACTAAATATGTTAATGTGCCGCGGTTCTAATAAGACTGGGATCCCCTGAATATAATAATAACGAGAACAAACATTTATCTGTTACAGAAATATCTGCGCCGGCCGGGAATCGAACCCGAGACCGCTCGCTTCGCAGGCAGGGTCACTACCAACTAGGCTACGGGGTCGTCATGATCATTCGTTTCATCCTTACCGGGGGCATTTCCAAAGTTCTCCGGGCCAGGTAGCGTGAGTGGGCTGCTCATCTTCCTCCTGGGTCGAAGTTGTGGTACGAATTCGTCGTCTTCTTCTCCATCTGGTGGAGTGACGTGTATTGCGATGTTGCTGTCCTCTACAGTTTGCTTCCCAGCCGATCGCCATCGTGAATCTGCTATTGGCCCTATCTGAAACAATAAAGAACAACTGTTAGTAACAAAAATATATCTATGAAAAAATCCCACAGCTGAAAGATTACCGAAAATTTTATAGCATGTCATTCATTAAACGCTTATAATTCGTCAAGGCTTGGGCTGTAAGATGCCCAAGATGTAGAAAATATACATTGCACACATATTCACTAACATACTCCCTATCTGACGCAGTAAGAAAAAGAAAAAAATAAATCGTCTCCAAAAAATTAAATTACAAAATGGGACTAACATTGATAGTAACATGACAATTCCTGAAGTAGGTAAGTCGATATAATTAGGACTTCCGAACGAATTCAGAAGCTTCTCGTCTTTTGAAGTTAGTGAAGTAAAAAAGAGACTTTTAAAATACAGCGAATACTAAGAGTACCTACCTACCTAAATGATATTCGTTGACCCACTAAAACACCTAACGAACGCGAAAATTCTTTAAAACTTTGATGTTTATAAGACTCATAAAAACAGAAAATGTTTGTTCTAAAAAATAAAAGTCATTTAGCGGACATAATGTTCCTCAAATAAATCTTAGGTAGGTACAATTACGCAGTATCGTTATAAAATAAATGAATACCTCTGGGTTTATTGAGTTTTGCTTGAATTTCTATGAAAAGTATTCTGAACTGTACTTATTAAAGGTACCTATCGTGGTCTTGGACGTCGACGCTTTGATAGCCTACAATTAGGATTTTTCGTATTATTAAGTAAATGAGCTCTCTTTACTTAATATAATAAAAAATATCGGTGCTTAATAATGAGGTAATGATTGATCTGTCGGACAGTGTGCCGGAAAATAATGAAGAGAGAAGAAAGAAAAGAGTCTATAATAATATGTTTATATGTATGTGAGCTGGCTCAAGTAAGAGGATCTGCACTTTGTACCACGATTTTAAGAGAGAGAGAAATAATAATAATCCAAAAATATTATATTTTGGCTTCTACGACAACATTGTCTATTCAACATTTCTATAACTTCTTCATAATTTCTACCTGTTAATTTCTTCTGCAGAACGCGTTCCAAAAACCTAGTTTATTGTACCTGTAGTATTTGTAAACATGTAACTGTTTCGAAATATTAATTTCCTGTATAAATGTATGAGGATTTTATTCATACGAGTGGAAGTCATAGGGCCATAATGTTCCTCCGCGTGCAATGTTCTTGTTTACATAACTTTGTATTCAAAGAGATTTAATATACCCAATGTGTTTTCTTCCTGCTGTAAAAACATATAACTTTTTATAGTTGTTTCAATTTCACATGTGGATTTAATGGTAACGTTTGTCTTGTCGTAAGATAACGATATTGTGTTATGTTAAAGATTTTGATCTTGAATATGAAAGTTTCTACTAATAAACTTAATTATTATTATAATTGAATTTTCCCCGGCTATAATAACATGATGAAATAATTTGGTTTGACTTGAGCATGTAACTATTGATTTTAGTAATATAGAGAGTCGAAGTTCTCACAGCTCGGTTGCCGGTGGCCCTTAGGCGGCATAAAAAGTTCCAATACTTGGTATGGCCACTCACCACTCCACCAAGCCTCATTGGAGCAGCGGTTTGGAGTACATTCTAGGCCTTCTCAGCTATAAGGAGAAACCCATGCTAAGTATTTGACTGCTAACGAGTTGATTCACAATAAGAATCTATAGATATTCCTTTTTCTTCATGTGCTATACGACGGTACCACTGTAAGTATTATAAAAATAAACAGTTCTTAACCTTGCACTTGCCCTCTTACCAGAAGGTGGCAGCGGTGGGATTACAAGGCATAATTATATAACATGTAGTAGTAATTCACAAACTACGTAGCTATATTAAATAGTAAATACAAACTACTACAATAATGCCTCATTTACAAAGTAAGTAAGTCCATATCCCTGATTGATCTACGAGATAATGTCCTCGTTATGCTGTTCAATACAATATTCATGAATGCCATTTAAAATACGTTCGGTTTTGAATCTCAATAAAAGTTTACCTATTCATTATCTCATACAGTCTCCACGTGTAAAAAAATTTTTAGATTGTGGACGAAAATAATCAATTTAACGCACTTCGGTGAAAATGTTTAGGAGTACGTTATACGAAGAAAATCAATTTGCCATAACAATTGGAAAAAGAAATTATACAAGCTAGATCGTAAACGTCTTTTAAGTTTTTGTTACGCTGTAACTGGCGCCGGCTCCAATAAATTATACTGAAAAATCTACTAATGGCTCTAAGTATAGATAACGTTTGATATTTAACCTTAATTTATGTTTGAATAAAGACATCGACCGCACAATTAATAAGTCTTTGTGTTTTATAAAATCATAGGTCTTCTTTATTTCATTACGGCATTGAGGACACTACGCAACTTAATAGGCACATAGGTAGTGTTTATGGGGTCGCTATTGCTCACACGAATATTTTTAATACTAGTAAATCATTATGATATCCTCAGCCGAGAAAGAAACGTAGAAATCTCAATCCATACATTTTCAGATATTTAATAATTCTACGTTAACGTTACTTACTTACCTTATGGTTTTTAATGACGTAGTTGTGAATAGTATAAATAAAAAAAATTAGGTACCTACCTATCTATCCTATCTATATAATAATATAGGTGTGCTATTAGAATTTCACGTTGTTCCTGTTTTGTTTTTAAATGTAGGTATGTACACGATAAGTACTTTTTTTTAATGAAATCGTTAAAGAAAAATCTCTTTAATGTTAAGAAGAATAATTGATGTCTAGCCGTGGAAACCTGAGGACAGAAATTCACATTTAACAATACGATGAGAGAATATAAGCAGCTACGGCTGGCACACTCAGCCGTTATTTGATGTAATTTCCTGGAAGATCGCGAGAGATATTAGCAAAAGAACAAAACTTGAGTTTCTCAAAACTCCACGATTCTGTATTGTCTCGGTACCGTAACATTGTCATTTGAGAATATTTCGAGATTTTTATTTTATATCTAAGCAGGATAGTATTTGAAAAGTAGAATGAGAATTCTTTTGTATTTTTTTGGGTTTCGTACGTCTGATAAAAAGGCAAAACTTATAAGGCCAAAAGCCGTTGACAAAGGGGGTGTGAGAACTCCTTTCCGTCCATTATAGAGTCTCGCCTGTTGGTGACGCATAAAGGACGAGGCTATGACGAACAGACCTTCCATTTGGAGGTCACTAGGCTCTGTACTATCACAGTTTAATCGAGAGGTATTTCTTGCATACCTAATGCTAGAGCATTTCCTGGCTAAATGCCATCCTCTTCCTAGTATCAATTATGAATCCATTTCAGATTATTTTTCAATAGGAAAACAATAAAGGTTTTAAGTGTTATTTGGTGGCGCGTTAGCTCGTTTGTTGGCTATTAAGTTTAATCTCTTAAAAGCTTTGCTCCTCTTAAAATCGATACTAAACGGAAAGATAAAAAGGAAAAAAGAATATGTCGCTGTTAGTTTGCAGGAAAAACTAAACGATAATCGTCTCCTTGGACTTTATCAGGCGGAAATCTATACTTACTAAAAATGAAATTGTGACGCAATTAATTCTATATTTTACACAATTATATTTATAGGGACACTATAGAGACTATAAAAATCAAAATATTGTTTTTGAAAAATCACGAGGAAATAAACTGAACACATTTAGATTATACCGAATTGGTTCGCATATTTTTAAAGCTTATATCGGAGTATCGGGTAAAATAATATCCTCTTTAATTTCCAAAAAAAGCAATCAATGTTCAGGTACGTATGCTTACGTATAGGTTTATTGAAACGAAGCGTGGGCTTTATGTTTATCTACAGCATGAATCCTGATCCCAATTCAATGTAATTCAGAATTCACCAGTTTTATTACTTAGGAGGTTTCATCGGCTGTATTTATGTACCTAGCTACTCGAGGTGTGCTGTAATTTTTCAATTTCAGTTCGGACACAATCATAAAACTTATTTAATAACTAGACGATGCCCGCGGCTCCGCCCGCGGAAAAGTCGATAAACAAAATATTGATTTTATCCCAAGGGAACCTATAATCGGGATAAAATGTATCCTATGTCCTATTCCTGGATGCAACCTATCTGTGTACCAAGTTTCAGCTTAATCCGTTCAGCGGTTAGACCGTGAAGGAGGGACAAACATCCAAACATCCAAATATCCAAACATCCAAATATCCAAACATCCAAACATCCAAACATCATTACAAACTTTCACATTTATAATATTAGTAGGATGTAGAGTGGATTGGTCCAGTACCTACTCGTGAAATAAAACATTTCGTTAAAAAAAACAAGGATTTCCAAGCGCATGGATTATGGACAATACCTGCATGTATGATGAAAAATGTTATTTACCTATCACTGAGAGTAACATTTATCAATCAATAAAAGTATATTTAGGTATAGCCATATAAGGTGATAGCTAATGATAATTCTAATACGAATTTCATTTGGATCTTTCGATTTATATGTAAAAGACAGTCCTTTCTCGTGATCAAAATTGCGCTTATTGGATTCTTTCGTCTTATTGAATTTAACTTCAATGTTTTATTCAGGATTTTTCGGTACCTTGTAAGATATTTGATATGTAGTCCGGACAAGAATGTTATTGTTATTTTATTTTAAAAATATGAGTAGGTACCTAGGCGTATCACTATAGTAACATTATTATACTACATTTTGTCCTTGTCTAATATAACGTTATATTATTTAAATGCTACCTAAATAATCCATCACATAAAGTTACACTGATGTAATAATCATAAATTGACTGGTATTGAGTGAGAACGATAAGAAAGCATCAGCAATATATCGAAAGGCAAAACGTTGAGCAAGGAAAGAATTGTAACAAACTAGGGTTTTATTAAAATCCTTTCAGCTTTTCGTTGTCGTTTCCTTTCCATACTGACGAAAAGAAATAATCAAACAGATGCCGAAAAACGGCGTGACCTTTTCCCTTTTACAATAAATGTAGTTACCTGTTAGTAAAAGGATAGTAGAAAAAAATATTACGAATACTACTGCGTACTAGCAACAATGAGTGTGAAATTGGTACAGTGGTTACCGAGTCCCCTTATTAACCTTAACTTATTATCCCGCGGGTACGAAACTGTTTCCCGAGATAAAATGTATCCTAGAATTGTCCACGACATGTTAGTTTAATAGCGAGCTTGATAGCGAGGTTTTATCTAAATTGGTCTAGTATTATCTAAACAGATCGACAAAACTTAATATTAGATGTAGAGATTTGACCCCACTACAGTTAAATTTTTGTTAGTATAACTTACAAAGTACCTAGCTATTTTCTAATCTGTGGTAGATATAACTATATGTATACAGTAGACATGAATTAATGTATTTATAAGTAAATAATTCTACGCTTTTGAAACATTCAGTCTACAATTTATTGAAAAAAATGTAGAGCCATGCGTATCAATATAAATGTTCATTTAATTAATAAAAATATGATTCAAAACGCGAATGTTTTTCACTGTTTTGAGAAAATTATTATGATAGGCTTAATAGTGATTACCTACTCGGAAGAAATAGTGCTAACAATTTATTTTGTAGGCAATGTATTATTACATTGGTAATTTTTAAAGACCAGCCATTACTGCTGACTACACGAGTTTTAGACATCAAGAAACTATTGTTCTTCTTGACGTAACTCCGTATTTTACTTCTAACAGTAACTTTATACATTTTGAATGGGGGATTCCCTGAAATCTTGTGTCACGTGAAGGATAACGCGTGATGTACCTATCATTATAAGATGAAGATACTACCTATCAAGTTTAGACTTATGAAATTTTAAAATGGTATACCATATTATAACCTTAGTTTGAAAGCCGATATTGGGTCTAGAAAAATGAACTTATTCCCAATACCTACTATTCAGGTATCTAATTGGGCTGTTTAAAATTAAACACTGAATTCCTTGCTTCATTTATTCTAACGTCGTAATAAAATCAGTAACCTAGAATATCCTACAAACCTAATGTTGTAAAGTTAGCAAAGTTTAACAGGTAACCCACGACAGACACCGTGTAAACTAAGTTTAAACATTATAATGACTAGTTTGAGGGACCTGAATCGACCGAGACCTTAACCAAGTCGAGGCCTATATTTCATTTACCAACTACAATTCGTTAAAGTTTAAGCCAAAGATATTTAATATTGGAGAAGATAAGTTGATAATTTTGTTCGCAACAGTAAGCCTTTCTTACCAGTCACAGATTATTATAAAAAAAAACCTCATCGATATTATTCTATTTTCGAACTAAAACTAAATCAAAATTTTATAATATGAGCTCTACTTTCTGGTTTCACAAGCTTTTAGTAAGCAATCAGTTCACATTAAAACTGCAGTGAATATGTTCATTCAGACATGAATAACATTTTCAATCAGATTAAAAAAAGACAAAAAAGCGCTTTGGTTTAATCTCATTCAATTCGGAAGTTAGAAATGGAACGAGGTTCATTTGGAATGCAGTTCAGGAAAAGTCATACAGTGTAGTGGTGATGACCATGGCAAATGTTGTGTTAGTAATGTTAATTCGACACTTCAATGTTACTGATAACTCAGCCGTCACTAGAATACTAAATAAGGGTTGAGTCGTACGAGGACGTTTTTATCCGCTGATGAAGTGTTTTTAGAACATTCGAAGTGAAAGCATGAGTAGCGTTTTAAATAATCATGTCTTTCATAGTGAAAATGTATTTAGTTACTTGTCTTGCCTATGCTAAGTTACACAGTCGAAATATTTATCATCATCATTTTCACATTCCATAAATGTCCCACTGCTAGGTTCGGGTTTCCTCTCACAATCTGAGGTATAGTTCGAAGTCCACCACGCTTGGCTTAATTCTGATTAGCAGACTTCACATCATCTTTAAAAACTTTATGGAGAACTATCAGACGTGTGGGAGGAGTCGTAACTTTATCTTGATTTACACGACAATTATTTCTATCCCACGGGAACAAAATCGTTTCATTGTCGCTAACTACTTAATGCTTTTATAAAATATTAGTGTACCAAATATCATATTATTATATCAAAATCTGAGCTGATTCTGCGGTGAGACGTTAATAAAAGGCTTAATGGTTTTACCATTATAATTAATTAGGTTATTTAGGTATTTTAGTAAAATGATGTATAATCCACTTAAAGCCTAAAAGGATTAATGAGTAGAAATGTGAACGAAATAATCTATTTTTTTTACAGGGTTACTTAATCAAAAGGTTAAAACAAGAGTAGTAGTATAGTAGGTACTATAGTTACTGAACTGAAGTTATGTTGTATGGCCGGTGTTAGTGCCGGGATCAGACTCAAAATGTGGTCGAAATACTTAAACTATTGCATCAAATTGTGGTTAAATTATACAGTACAGACCCCTTCTAAACTCTAGATGTCTAGTAAAGGTGTCATCTTACGTATCACATGTGTGACATGTCTACGATGAAACGTAGCGTAATAGCGTGGGTTTTGTTTTATTTTTTAACATAAATATCATATAAAAATTTACCTTTTTGCACTTCTTATCGGAGTAAACTTTAACTATACCGAATTTCAAATTGGTACGTTTCTAAAAACCATAAATGTTACTCGGTATTACGGAACTGCCATATACGAGTCTGATTCACGCGTGGTTAGTTTTTTAAACCGTGCTATCTAAACGATGACAATGTAAGAGAACGCAATTTAATCTCTAAAACGTCATCACATTTTAGCAAGCACAAATAGAGATTGCGCACAACTGCTTAATTGGATTTTATTACTTCGAGACTTGGCTTTATATGTATTAAAGTAGGTGCAAATAAAGCGTCGAATTTCACGAATATTAAACTTCACAGTACTTATTGTGTACCTACTTACCTAATTTTCTTTGAAATAGCGTAACTAAGTACAGTACTTAGTAGTATTATAGGTAATTTAAATAGTATTATATTTCAAGGTATTTAGGCGGGTACTTGCCTATTTAGTAAATTAGAATTTTCCTATTACAAAGAATTTAACTTGAATAAAATTTGACCGTAATAGCTGTTGGACATTGTTTTGCATTAAATATTTGTCGTAAGGATCAGTTTTGGTCAATGTTATAAAATTTTCTGGTTATGAATGTCTACAAAAGGATAATGTCTTTTTTGACAATGGCGCTTAAAAATCCGTCTACTGACCTCGCCCACAGTTTGTAATCCAACCCATTACTAAGGAGCTCAATCAATTTTAATTTATCAACTCTTGTAGGAAGAAAAAGTAAAAAAAAACGTATCTGGTCTATAGTTTTAAGCTTAGGCTCTAAGTTTTGTTATTAGGTACCCTAATATCGATTGTTTCATTTAAAGCATTTCATCTATATGGGCAGTTTGTCAAGTTATCATTGATATTGCTCAATATTCAGTGATAGCACCTGATAGTAATAACAAAATTCCGATAGCATTACATACAGCAAATGTGCCGTGAAAATGCGAATTATTCAACTATAGGTACTCGAGGATTCGTGTGAAATTGTAAATTAGTTTTATTGTCGACAGTATGATATTGGACATCGTACGAAGCTGACAATATTAAAATATAATATAAAAACGTAAGATTCAATATCGTCCGTACACAATGGAAACTTATCTCGAACCGTCAACTATTGTTACATGTTGCAAAGAAGAAAATTCAATAGAATCAAGCGCTGACATGTCGAAGTTTCAACTTACTCGCGGAGAACTAGCTCAGACAATCTGCAGTGAACGTTAGGCTGCAGCAGTAATTTGGACTCCGACTCGTACTACGCTGGCTGGCTACAGGAGATTGGATTACATAAAGAGATTAAACTTTCATTCTTTCATAGAACTGCTTAATAAGATTAGATTTTTAATACGTATCCTTTAACGTAATAAGAGAAGCATGGATTGTCGATTCCTTATACCTTATAATACTTTTACATTCCTCAATTGCATTAGCTATCTAGATAATAAGAAAATAATGTCCATATTAATGTCTATTATCTAATAGTAAGCAATGATACAAATACATAATATAAATAAACGCTCAGGTACATTATACATACTCCAATCCGTTTAACGTGAACATAGGTAAAAACAAAGTCGCAGGCGGTTACTAGTGAATAAATAAAGTTTAAAATTCCTATATATCCTTGAATTGGTTTGGAGACGTCTTAAGAAAACAGTCTTCGGAATGTATGGCTCTAAGGTTCTTAATGGGCTAGGTCTTTGCCCTTCCGATTGTTACGGCCAGGTACGCATTAATTTGATAAGAAAGTACTCAACTAATGACCAAAGCCGCTGTTTATCTACTTTACGACTAGAACTACGTATAATAACAGTAATATGCTGTATAGTTTAGATAAATTGCTTCACCCAATAAGGTTAATATTTATTCCGTGATCGGTTCTTGCTGTTTGGGTTGAACCTTTTAAAATCTCCGACACTGTAGATGTTATTAAGAGAGGATTGTGTCTTATGGAATGCATTTGGGTTGTAATCAACATCCTATAGTAATTTAAGGTTTCTTAAATGTAGCAATAACAGAAGTAGCCGTTTAAACCTTGGTCTTTGGAACGGAGGGAATCAAGCTCATGGCCACATATTATGTAATTTGCAAGAAGTATTTGAAGAGTAAATTATTACAAATTGATTTATCTTTATTGCTTCGCTTAAGATTCCTGTCAATGTTTAGACGAAGCACCCCATCCAGTTCCTATAAAGTTCACAACGCTGTGTGTCTGTCAATACGCATTTATGGGTTGTGGAAAATCGTGATAATGATCATAAAAAGCAAAAAATTCACTTGGTACAATGGGCAGCAACACTATATTGAATAAAACTATCAGTAAGTGAATAGGTAATAACAATTATGCTATCGGAACACATTATGTAACTACTTTAAATTATTTCCTTTTACGTTATTACATCTCTCTTACTACTATTATAAAGTCATATGAAGATAACACTACTACTTTAAAAGCGAATACTTTTCATATAATCTCTACACAAAGGAGTCTTTTGCGTTACAGCGTACATTATTTAAATGAAAGCTGTATTACAAAATTAGGCAGAGCTACCACATCGCCATGAAGTAAGATAAAAATACAAAAAATTCAAAATTATAAAATCTTTATGTAGGTAAGTACCTACCTACTTATCTATATAAATAACGGGACTATAAACTGTGGCTGACAATACTGATGCTATGAAAGGAATAACTCAACCACCGTATTTGGGTACAGGTTTACTATTACCAAATACTATTATTACCTAAGTAATATACCTTATATATAATGTTCTGTATAGGGTTGCCAACTTTTTTTTACAAGAAATGAAGTAAGTATATTGAGGTCTGAGATGAATATTAAAGGGTATTTCAGGAAAAAAGAATAGTATTAATTTATTTACTTTTTTAAAATCAGCCTTAAGTCTAATATTTCTAGTGCTAAGCATCGTCATGCTGCAAACAGTATTTGTAAACCTACTCAACAATAAAAAGTATAAGGTAGTGAAAATCAGTGTAATACTGATACTGTCTTTAGCAGTATAGTTGGCAAGCTTGGTTCTGTATCGTGTTCGTCGTTAAATAATCTATTTTTTTCTTAAACGTTTGGTCTAATATCAACGAAATTTGAGTACATTATGAAAAGACCTTTGAATGTTTACATCGAACTGAAATCAAACTCTAGTAACAGGTCACTGTTGAGGAGTACCTACTATAAATTAAAGTACTATAATCGCCATATTCCAAAAGACCAGCCTAACTATGAAAGGTATCGAAATGCCTTTATAGCAATAGTCGCTCCATGCAGCAAGCATTTCCTAAAGTTACATGGAAGGTCTGGACTATTTAACTGATGTA
>LGAG01000038.1:1790887-1810689 GCA_001278395.1 Lerema accius | reverse complement strand
GTTATTTTTGCTTTGTTTTATTACGATGAATGCTCAAACTACACCATCTTGTCTTCGAATAATTTTTTATGACCTTTAATTCAACAACATTGATAAAATTGAAATTAGATGAACAGTTAGCTGCAACAAATTCCACGTCCATTTGGGAAGGCTGCCGCTCAATAAATGATCACGGACGATAATGTGGATGCTTGTACAATGATCGTCGCCGATCACAGACCATCAACGATTGTCCATCATGGCCGATAATGTGTAGCAGGCATAAAAGATTGCAGAGAAACTATCAACTAAATGTTTACCTATTAACAAAAATCTGGTTTAATTACGTACTGTATTACGTAGAAGGTAATACTGTTATTGAAACCGTCGTTAACGAAGATGCGGTTAGCTTCCTGATTCTAGTAGGCCATATAGGTAGCTGTATATAAATGGATAAATAACATGCTTTTGCCGAACAATGGTGCGTAATAACAACGTTGTGAGGAATTAACATGACAAAAAGGATTCCGAGCTACATGTATTTACCTACATGTAAAAGTGAGTAGTTCTTGACACGTGGCAATCTCGCTTCTGACCAACAAGATATAAAGAGATAAACTCTTTCCAATATAACTTTCTAGTATTTCCTATAAAAGTCAGTTACACTGATGTTATATTAGATAAGTAATAAATATTTATTATTCTCAAAATTGATAAAATCATTAACAAAAGTAATATAAAAAATTTACTAGCTTTACCTACCTAATTAAAAAAACATCGTGCTGAAGAAATTGGACAGTATTTTGTTTATAAAATAAAATGGTTACCTATACTTTGTCAATTTACCGTGAAAAGAAGAGAACATAAGCTTTACAATGATATATGAATCATTAATTTTCACAAAGATTTAAAGGACATAATGGCGTTGCCACATACCGCATTTGGGAAGGAATATAAAGGAAACCAGTAAAACAAATTTCATATTACTTAAACCGACCGTATATGACATGAGCACGGGTAGGTGTGAGTTATTGAACCATGTTACGTAGAAAGACATTTATTTCTGTACAAAAGAATAAAACTAAAGCGTAGGTACGCTTTACAGAACGGGCTATTTATTATTTCAAAGCCACTGTAAAATTTAAAAACTAGGGCGTGGATTCTCTAAGCGCATGAGGTGTAATTTCACGTTATGAAATTCAAAAGTGAGGTTGATTTACTAGAGAAATAGCCAAACAAATACATATTTTTGGTTGAATGGTTTGAATTACTGTAATTTTCCTAACTAAAACAAAAGTTTTAAACGTTACTTGAAAGGAAAATTACAGTAATTCAAACCATACGTACTTTCCCATAACCCTGAATCTACACCGTCTTCCATAAGATTATTGTTTACTCGTCTTGTTATTCCTTTCACCTTTCATCCAATATTAAAGGGAATTACATAAAAACAGTAATGAATTTTTATTGAAGTAACAGGTGTATATGTATAAAGTATACAACGCGCAGGCGTCTAACTCACTGAATCTCTTTGTCTTTTATTCCATTGCCTCTCAATTTTAACTCGTTAAATGCTAAAGGTCTCCGAAAGGTTTTATTATTCAGTTGAAGTTAATTACCGTATGCAATTTTATACACTGGGTTTGAGTCATAACACGTAGATGACTTAAGTTTTGTTTACTAAGGCATACAACCATTTTTGGTCTCAAATTAAAAGAAAAGTCACAGATAGTTAAGTATCGGTGTCGTAACTATTACTGAACTGATTTTAGTTAGGTACTATATGAATTTTGGTTAAAATGTGTAATAAAGAATGTGACTAATTTGCACTGAATATATATGTTAGTTTTACACCTAAGTACGAGTTTTTATTTTACTCAATATTAGGTCACTTTTTATTTCATATATTTTTTTGTCTTTCACTATAATATATATTTAAGAGGCAAACGAGTACCCAATTTTGTAATGAATACGCCAAACAAAGAATTTGATGGATATCACGTACCTGATGAATGTCAACGTATAGTTGTTCATCACACAATTCCTTGTTCCCGTCACTGCAGTCGTTTGGACCTTTCAACTGTGTCTGCATGGGGCAGAGGTCACTAAACTCAACAAGTCAACAATAACGGACAATCGCCCAATGGCACGAACCCACAGGATTATTGCTTCTACTCACTGACCATTTACTCATAAACGATGCATATTACGCGATTGGACTCTATTACAGTACTGTACCGTTCTTGTCGTGTTTTGTAATAGACAGCCACATTGCTAACTACATTATAATTAGGTAACTCAATTTTCATAGTTATTTAATCTATTTATATCGCATTGTTGATTACTGAAGCAATTATGTATATCTAAGTTATAACTATATGATAACAAATTCTAACGTCGATGGCGATTTTAATAAGTCTTGCCAATTTTTCGGTCTCGTAAACAACTCGGTACCCATAAAGTTCCATCGCGGCCATTCGTAAGTCCATCTGTCTGAAATTCAGCTATTATAATTATAGTAACTGAAAGTTTCAATTATAGTAACACATCTGAGGAAAGCATGCATACTACAAAATGTAAGACAAATTTATTTTAACTTTGCAAATGTTATATTATTATGTTATAACTTATGTACAAAACATTCAATTACAAGTATTATATGTATGTAGTGATATAAATTATTTTAATATCTTTCGTGACGTACCATAACGACTCTACGACCTTTTAAGGCTGTACAATAGAGACTTGAACTTTCAAGTATATTGTACGACCTAATAATATGCATTTTTTCATTATTTTATCTTCTTTACATCGTGATTGATCACGACAGGTTGAAGATTCATTGAAAACTCATGAAGTGGGCCAAAGAATACAAAAATGAATCTAGATGAGAATGTATACATAAATTTATTCATAGAATCTCAATAAAAATATAGAATGACGATCCATATAAAGCAAATACGACAGGTACTGACAAGACAAAAACCAATAATAAAAACATACAGCTAGTAGCAAAAAATAAGAAAAATATTAGAGTTGTTTACATTATGGTGAAGACAATAGTAGCTATATTAATTCACGGAAATAACCGTCATCATCATCGGTTACGTGAGGTCACTAATTGAATAATTATTGACCTCAGACCTCATGATGTGACTTGAAACATCTAGTGTAGCGAAGAGATGGTAATTATAATATTGAAATTACCATAATGGTTGTTCTGTTGCATTTTATGCAGTTTTTCATTAATATTTTCATTTCTGAATTATTACTGGTCCGTTTTGTGGTGTCCAAGTTATTAATTGTTAACGTAATGGCGTTAATCTGCGTTAGGTCGTTAATTTTAGCATTTTATATAGCAGATAGGAGCAGATAGCAGCAGGGGAATTTTCATGGAAAAGGACATTCATTGAAATACTAAATAGGTACTCACTAAATATTATTATACCGAAGCAAAACGTGTTCTGATAGGTACAATAGCTCTATCTATATAATACAGGATACAGTTCGAAGGGAATGGAATATGTTTTCTGTGACCCATTTCCATGATATGGTTAATATGTAAGTAGACGACGGTTAATGCTTGTAGCTGGGTGTCTCGTTTCACACAAGCTGTTTGTTATCTTGCTTGTATCATTTGAAAAAGGATTTTTATATAACACTGCAGCTTCTATAAACACGTTCACATTTTTAGAGTGTGGATGAATTCGTTTTTCATTCAAGTTCAAGATGTGTGTTTAATTTTCAAGTATCAGTTAGTTATACGTGTTAGCGTTGTTCTTACTTGTACCCATAATCTCATTTGTAGAACAAATGAAATGAGTTGTACCGTTTCTCGTTGATGTAATTTATTGTTAATGGACTTTTTAACTGAATTTGGGTTTAATGGTTTCTTCGTTTAATTCTTCTACAAACAAGTTTTACTTAAGTGATCTATCAATCCTTAGACATTCTGTTGAGCGGTAAATACGTTAAGCATCTACGGTGAATTTTCTTTTATCTGTGTTTTTTCTAGCGTGATTTCTTTTAATTCATTTTCACTTCAGTCTGATTGGGACAACGTTTTGGGGTTCGTTACGAAGGTCTGAACCCTTATAGTTTCGCCGTATCCGTTCCCGTCCTAGCCTTTTTTTTATTTATTTGTCTGGTTGAGGAAAATTTTTATACTCAAGTGCCTTCCTTCTTCGCTGACAAAGTAATATAAGTTACATTTGAATTTCTTATACCTACTTTTTCATCTCTCAACTATAAAATTCACACAATTTTTATAACTTTATTTAAAATTTAATCTAGGCGTAATTTGGTACCTACATTGGCAATTTAACTGAAGTGAGCAATTAAATCTCGCAGTCGAAAGAGACAGTAAGTTCTAGAATCATGTCATAATGAAAATGTCAATCACGATTTAGTTCAAAGATATCGTAGAATTACTTTCAGTATTAGGAGTTATTTTAATCCCCAGGATTAATTTTAGAACATTCATTTCAGACAAATGGTAACAGGCTGTTAGGAAGGTAAATAACGATAAAGTATTTGTTGAGCAAAGTAAATTAGTTACTTAATAAATGAAATTATAAAATTGTGTCTTTTTACTTAATTCAAACCTAAAAGAATTGTTTTTATGATTACATTTTTTGTCAAGGACGGGCGGACGTATACATATCATGACAATATAGTGGTTTTGATTTTTTATGTAACCCTAAAAATAGCTATATTTGATTATCATAAGACCCGGGAAAATAAACCTCCGAAACGATAAGATAGGGGTAAACTTGAACTTTATAAAAATGCTAAGAATCCGATACAAAAATCTAAAGGGTTACATAGTTTTAAAAGAAATTATTCCTTATGCTGGACTCTTTTATTTATAGAACTAAAAGATCCATAATTTTATTTATTACACTAATACAACACGTGAACATTACCTAAACATACTCGCATACTCGCAAACCTGGATAATTACTGAATGAATTCAAATCCATTTATTCAGGTCGTTGCTTGTATTATGGTAGCCGTTCTGAACATCTGGTAGTGTATTTAATTTGCTTATCAATCCTAAAATTAAAGAAAAGTAGTGATGCACTTTGGAACTTATTTTACTATTAGGTATTTATTTATTTATCAATGGAATAGTGTCTATTGTTTTTCAGAGTGTGAATTATTGTTTAAAACTTAATATTATTACAGTATCATTAGCGGCGTATAACAGGTAATCTACTTTATGTATTATTAAATAAGTACAATATTATTATTCTCAAATTATAAGTTTCATATCGCCTGTGTTTTAAGTGTTCGTTAAGACTAGGCTTTACATTTAATAACACAACGTCTATCATTAAGTTAGGCTAAAGTTATTATCTTGTTTGCTATGAGAATTTTAAACACAATACTTTGTTAACATTACGCATGTTAAAAATTAGAACGGCATACGAAGAAAGATAAACTGCGTAATGGTTTGAGTAATTTGTATTAATAACACGGAAGATGTGGTGCTAAGATAAGTGATACACTTTATGAGGCACTTAGCTCGAGTGCTCGCGTGCCGGGGAGGAGAGGTTCGGTTCCGCAGAACACGAGAGGTACAAAATAGATATTAGTTGAACTCGACTAGATGCAAGACTTGCTTGAAAATTAATTGGTACGAGATAGTACGGGAATTCAAATTGAAATCATTTATTTCGTCTTAGGAATTAATTGCTCACTTAAACGTCAAAATTTACAATATGAATATCATTAAGTATGAAATAAAATTAAAAAATACATTATATCATTACTAAAGTTCTTAAAGTCTCCATAGACGATCCTACCTATTTTAAAAAATAGTTTAAAATTGTAACTGAAACCGTTATAAGTATTACCTTTCAGTTCAGTTGAAAAAAATGCTTCAATGTTACTGTTAATGATAATTTCACTGTGAGAGTTACATTTCATCCTATCGGAAGTAAGCGTATCTAGATATTCAATAATTTAAATTTTTTTTTAGATTTAGACAAAAAAATAAAAATTACAATATGAGAGAAAAGAAAAAACACATTTTGACACCGTCATGAAACCATTGCTGACGGTTAATTTGGAAAGATTAACCTTATCTTATTAGAGTAAGTATGTTGTATTCGTACCTACCACAAACCTACGATTCATTTTGCCGACCAGTATAGTCTGTGACAGAATAAACTTTTATGTCGCATATTTTTACATTTTAAAGGCTTCAAATTCGAGAAGTTCAAGTTCGAAAAGTATCCAAAAAATCATAAAAAAATATTGATTTTGATGAACTAAGGAATTACAAAATCATACAAAAAGCAATTTATTTAAGACATCTGGTTTCTTATTAAAACTTTTAATACGATTCTTACTGCAAAAAGCAGCTTTAATTATTAATTCTTAGCATTAATAAACGAGTAGGTACCTACAACAGGATATCTTAAAAATCGTTTTATATCGATACCACAGGAAACTTTTCATTGTACAAGCGAACCTTGCAAATTGGATACATTCAAAGAATACCTGCCGAACATAAGTCATTAACAAATCACATGTGTTACTAATAAAACAATTGTCGATTCATAACTGCTTTGCATTCAGTTCATAATTGGTGTCTGAAATTATTATTAGCGTTGTAAAAACACAGATTCCTTTGTTGTTCGTATATATGATAATTGTTTACGAGGTGCGCTGGAGTCGGTCGTAAACGATGCCTGATGTGGCGATGGTATCTGGTGGCCGGCGCGGCGGACAGACGGACAGATAATGATTCAAACGGAACCGTACTTATCACTCGCATACATTTGTTTTATGAAGCTCGCAAGGATCTGTAAAAACTTAGATGTATTATATTCATTCCTATACTTATTTCTAGATTTATTTTTTACCCTACCGCAATAAGGGTCATTTTCGAGCGCATGTGTGTATGCGTCAATTTCTGTGGCAAGCGCTACAGTCTAAACTGCTAAACAGGTTTTACATAATGAGGTGACAGATTCGTCTTGATCGTGTGAGTCACATAGGCTACAGATTTTTCTGAAAATACTTCCCCAATTTCAGCATTCGGGTTTTTTGTTTTTCTTTTAATTATTACTAGTTTACGTGATATTTTAATTTATTTAGGCACATTTTAAGCGGCTGCGGTTTTCATTCATGTAATCGTATTGTAAATTTGTAATAAGTACCTACGCGCTTAGATAATAATCCCCTTCTAAATATGTTGTCGGATGTGGTTAGTGAGTATTATTTCCCAAAGCGAATACAGGATAGTTACTATCGATAAATATACTTTGAAGTACTGTACATTGTTATCCACTTTAGATAGGCAATTAGCTCTTAAGTACCTAGGTACTTACTGCTATATAGAGTACAGTCCTCGATTCATATAGCCATAAGACTCGATGTTACAGTATTTTGCTGAAATAATAGATTATTTTATGGACTTGCTAATACCTCTATGATGATTTAATGTTACATGTGGAAGAATTATCTCGCAAAGCGCCGTCTAAGAGCTGTAATTGTTGTAAACCTGTAAATGGTGTTGCGAGATAAGCTTAAAGAAATGACGCATTGATGTACAAATACGAGTCGCATATGAAATTACGAAGGATCATAAAGGTAAATTAATTTTATCTTGTAAGATTTAACATATTAAAAGTATCAACTACAAAGTACCTAAGTAAGTAAGTAGGTACTATCAAACATAGTATAAGGCATATATAAGGCAATACTAAAATCATATTAAAAATGCGAAAGGACTCTCTATGTCTGTTCGAAATTCTTGAACCTTCGAAAATATGTACCTAGACAATTTATTTTACAAAACTCATCGATTCTTCCATTCGGTTTTGTAGTCCTAGCTTTGTAGGCTGTAAAAATTACAATAGGTAATATTAGTTAAATCGTTTTGTAACTGATCGAATTAATAATGTAGATACTCTGTTTCCACGCAGATGAAGTGACGGGCAAAAGGCTAAAGGTAATAAGCTATTCGACTCAGCTAGGCCAATTTTGAAGTTAGCAAATGTTGTCGCTGACATATGGTACGTCCCTACTAAATTTGTGGACCCTAAAACCACTCGTAAATTAAAAGATAGGAAGGTTAAATTTACACGGGTCATAATAAAAACTCAACCTGACTTTCGTAGATTAAATTAAGCCTATAATTCTCTGCTCCTCTCCCTAGTATTCTTAAATTTTTTGAAATAGAAATATACAGTCACGGAATTCGCAACGACTTTCTATTTAAATAGTGGGTACTTGACTACGAAATCAGGCACATTAAGAGGTTACACACTATGTTCTACGAAAAGGATACACCACACATGCAACGAACAAGATCTAAAGTTCAGAAGAACAGGGATAAATGAAAGAATCGTTCCTTTGACGCAGTGTACTTACACGCCTGTGTACCTAAGTGTATCCAATTCATTGATAATTACTAATTACTTTAATTACATGTATACCAGTCCTTATAATATCAGACCAAATTTGTGTTTTGTTTTTAACTACCTTTCAAGGTGTTTAAGATCTTTAAAGTATCTATCTTTTTTGGTTTAATTTAAACAGCTTTGTGAATTAGAACAATTTAATCACAGTTGAATAACTGGTGTAAACCTTTAACGCGCCTTTGCTTCAGCAGCTGAAGCTTGTATAACGTAACATTGAGGAACACATCTGTCTTGAGATCAAATTATCTGCTAGTGCACCCTGCGGAACGTCGGACGAGGCTATGTCATCAAGTTGTTGTTCTCTTGGAAGTTTATAGGATTTATATCTTCAACTAAACCTGATGGAGTACGTGCACAATAAGATCTTTTAAAACCATATTTTGTGACGAAAGACGAACGACAAACAGCCCATTATGTAAGTAATCAACATGCAATAAATATTGTAAATTCTGTAATATCCGATTACGGTATCCGAGTAAGGTACTGTGGTTATGAGCAGGTAATTTATGAACAGAAGAACAAAAACTTTCAGTTAAAATGAGATTCCTTTTGAAATTTCAAAAGGGGTGACAGGAGGCACCGCCGCGTCAATTACGGGTACCAAAATGTTTCAGTAGAATTTAGTTACCTAATAACATTGTAATATAATTTGAGTCGTAAAAATTAAAGGTCGTTATGGTTGAGGAAGGTGTATGTATCTAACGGAGGCTCCAATTCTGTGTACAGTGTTGAGTTTCCTGGTTCGGAAGGAAATTTAATTATTATGTAGGTTGGTTTTGAAAGTACATAATGTATCTTATTTTCTTGTTTATCCTCGTTAATTGCCAATTTCATATTAACGTGTTTATTTATTATTGAACACCTGTTAAACACACGGGATATGAGTCTCCGCTTCAATCACTTATCAAACACGCGTGCACAATGTTCATTCGAAAATTCTACGATGTCTTACTATTTCCTAATAATTACTCATCATTAGCGATATTTTTTTGTTTATCTTTAACTACTGACCTGCTATTAAATTTGTTTTCTCTTAGACACATTCGAAAGAAAGCTTAAGAGTATATTATTCTATTAACATAATTATAATAATTATTACGTTTGAATCGATTGATTATGTAATGACCGTTTAATACGCTCGTTAACCAGAGCCACAAGTTACTACTATAATTTTGTGTAAACCGCAACCCTGAATCCCCAATCTTCTGTACATGATATAATATATTAATAATAAGTATATTATTATTATGAACTGTATCTATTTCCGCACGGTAATTTTATTTAGCTAATTGTGAGCATTAATAATATCAGTTTCGTTTCTGCAAGGTTAAGTTATTTTATGGTATCTAGGTATTTATTGTAGATACCATCTTATCCCTGAGCTTCAATTATTCATATAAAATGTCGTGGAAACTCCTGTGATATCGTGCCTACTGTACGAGTGTCGTAAAAGATACGAGTGTTCAGGATGTGCCTGAAATTGAGTATTTGTGGAGGTTTTAACCCCACACATACCGTTAACAGACGGAATTTAGATATAACCTTATTCCGTCTTGTTAACACTGTTAATTCGTTTAGGTACTCGAAAAAACCGTTCTCGAGTTTCTTGGCACGATATTTCAGGATTATTGTTATATTTAGGAGACCCTGTTGTTTTTGTATCCTTTCTGTTTAATCAAAGCCGTCTTAAGTAAAATAAAAAGTATTTTTGTTGCTGCTTTGCGTTGTCCTTAAAAATATACTTTGGGTTGTTTTTTTTTGTCATCGGGCTGACGAGGTGTCACGGTCGTTTATGAACATATGCAATAACTGGCAGGTCCACCAAGCTTTGCTGGATTCAAAATCATACACTTACGCACGTTATTTCCTTTAATTTAAGTAGGTACCGTCATTTCATAAAGATGCTTTAGTATTGATTTCTTTTTTTTAGATCTTTGGTATTGATACGTATAATATCAGTGTAAACGTATGAACCAATTATAATGGGGTTGGCGCTTAAATTAGATGTTACTTATATTATTATTATTTATCAAACCGTCAAAAGATAATAAAATCGTAATTCAAGCCTTAAAGGATATGGACAGTAGGTAGTACACCATAATCCTACAGTATAATTTTGTTCTCCTATTGTAACCGAATAAGAATGAAAACTTACATGGATAATGGATAATAATGATTATGCTTTTATTATTCGTTTCGCAATAATATGTAGGTAAAGAAAGTCGCACAGATATAATATTAAAAAAAAATATAGCCTACGTAATTTACTCCCACAATTAATACGAATCGAATCTAATGACACATTATTATGATGAAATGTATAAAGCCGTTTTATTTTAATCTTATTTATTTAAATAGGCACAAAGGAAAAAAATAAAGAAACAGTTTATAAAGAGAATAATTTACATGGGAACTACTTATTTCGAATCGAAATCTCTTCCAGTAGCCCCCGCATAAGGAAAATAATTTAAGCTAATTTAATTTATTTAAGCTGTAGTTGCGTGCTATAGAAATGGACATATTAACGTACGTAAATCCATACATACACTCCAAAAAGATTACTCTTTTCTGGCACAGTCAGATAACAAGTAAAAAAAAACTTACAGAGTGGACTGGATTAACTTACAAAATTAACCCTTCCTCCCCTATTATCTTAAATGCGTAACGACCCCTACTGAAATTAACCAGCTCCTGCAGAACAGTAGGGATTTTATGTTACACATCCTGCACGGCACTACTTATCTTTCCATCCTACTTACGTTACTGATTCACATTCGCCCTCCGCTATTATTCTTGTTTATTTTCGCTCAATCAAAAATAGATACCTACATTTTTTAGGGAAGTTGTTCTTTCAAAAATATTTTAGTGTGCTTTGCAATAAAAGAAAATAAATAATAAAGTATAATACTAGGTACCAAAGATTCGTAAAGTGCATTAAGATTTGATATCGAGTTACCGAGTAATAAAATAAAATAAATAGTATCTAGTGCTTCTTTAATCGGTTTTGACGTTAAAAATATTTTCTTCTTAGTAGACATAGGTAGGTAAAAGCAAAGATGTATTTAGTGCAATTAAGTAGCTACTATTTTCTTAACTCCATTGTTCTATTAACGGAGTGTCACGACGATGTTTTGCATAACCTTACGGCCTTATTCGTTTCTAGAACTACTTTTGGCCATCTCATGGCATTATTAAACATATGGAGGTAATCTGTCTAAATGAGTAATTTAGGGCAATAGGTACTTAGTTGCTTACTGTACTGAGATTTGTTGGTTTCATTAACACTTGTCTAATTAAGTTAATGTACTTAAAGTAACAATAGGTATGTCGATTGTTGTTAAGCATACATTTATTTTTGTGTAATATTTAAGATACACGTAACTCTTTCTATTGTAAGGGATCTAAAGCTGGCAATAGATGGAATGCTTCAAGGATTCAAAATTTTAAAAATCAAAATCATTTATCAATGATACTCTTATGCACGTTATTTTTTTAATCTGCTCCCATTTCATAAAGATGCTTGATATGGAGAAGAAAAAACGGGGAATAAAACTCCCTCGCATATCTGTTAAAAAATAATAACTATGCAATAGATTTTTTTAGAAAATTTATATTCTAACCTAAACGGAACTGGATGCAGAATTATTCACATCCAGCATCTTTGTAATTTATATATTCCTCTACATTATAGTTACCACGCTTCTTAAATAATTCTACATTTCGCCTAATCCGCTTGAACCAATGCTCCTATTGTGTGAACCGACTGCTAATTGTTTCGCGTCCAGACGACTACCCTAAACCATGTGCAGGAAGAAGGAGCAACATACTGATTGCCACAGTTGATAGTGTTGGTTTTATAGGACTCGACAGATGGCTGCCTACCCACTAAACTCCCCTGCGGTTAGTATTGGCAATACGACCACTAATTATTTATGGGATGTGACCCTTGGAGAGCTGTGTGGTGGTACACCGACGCTTCAAGCTGCTAATGTATCTATCTCAAGCGGTCGCGCGGTCAGTCAGCCTAAGTTTTCTTAGTAGGTACCTTAATACGCAAAGACGAAGATACGTAGAATACAAAAAAAAACTAAGAAAAACAAAACAATGCTGAGAACAAAGCAAATATTCTAAAAGACATTGCGATAAAAAACATTTTAATTAGTACCAAACCGTTGAACTTCAGTCTAAGTAAAAATAAAGTGGGATAAAACTGTTTCTATATTTGTTTTTATCAGTAACTTGATCGTGTTACGAATAAATTGAGTTTTCTTCAACGGCACGACTGTTACTAACTGACTCGTATATGAGTCAGATAGCTGGCATCTATTTAAATTTTCCTCTCGTCCAAGAGACAATAACGTTAAACATTAATAAGCACTTAAAATAATACTTACGGCTAGTCTTCATAATCATTCTCGATAAGTACTTCAAGCATAATCTGAGTTACGTTTATAATTGCGCTATGATGTTAATAATTAAAGGTAGGTCCACAAGTCCATTAAGTCAATGTTTCATGATAATCACAAAGTAAGTAACTGAACCATCTATCTCATTATGATTTAATATTCATTTTAGGTTTATTTGAAGCGCACATTATGCTAATTGTAATGAAATTCGTTATTAAATAGGTATTTAAATGATATAAAATATGCAAATTCTTATACTTATTATTAATTTAGCGAATCATTTTAATTAAATAAAGACTAAATTTTGTTACCTACTGTTAACTTAAATGGTAAATGAGATGTACAGAGAGACACGGAACCTCCATTCTTATTTTTTATACGTAGATATTAAATTAACACTATTATTTCGTACCTAATACTTTCCTTAACAAAACATAATTGTATAGTAAACCCTAATGGTTAATTTACAATTTCAATTAAACGTAAAAATTAACTACTTAATCACCCAGGTACGTAAATTTAAGTAGTAAAGTATTAAATTGCCGTGATAATAACCGAAGTGCATTAAACTCTTCACTTAATTCCCCAACTTGAAGTTCCTATATTAAAGTTGGGCAATAAAAGACCCAATAAATTTTCTGCGAATAATAACAAATGACTATTTGATCAATCGATCTGGTGATAACACTGTATTATCGTACTGTTCCTATCGCCCATTGTTGTATGAACTACTTTCTGATTTACGAATCTATGGACAAATAATATTTGTCCACACACAGTAGGTTTATATTATATACTCTCACTGGAAATTATCTTATTTAGACCCTCTGATCAAAGGTACTGTAAAATAAGAGTACATATTTATGTATCTCAAGACTTATTATTATTTTGGAATACTAATGACAATTGTAACCGTATCTTTATGAAAAGCAGAGATAAGTAGAGAGCAACCGAGTATGCACATAAAACATAATTATGAAAAATCAACTATTTTTTTTATTTCATTCAATATTAATAAAAAAAGCTTTAAAATAAATTTTAAACAAAACGTCAATGCTACGTGCTGTAGATAAATAACAAACTATAATTATAATTTTGGTTACAAGAAATACAAAAATTATATTACAAGTTATAAAGGACGATTCTGGATAAAATAAACCCAGAAGATAAAGAAACTTTGAGAAGAGCCGTGAACGTGTTTAGGAGGAAATTACTTTTGAGGCTGCAAAAGTTGTTGATAGCCTCTTTATGGTCTACTCTTGTGTTAACAAGATCTGTAATCGAACTTCGTATTTCGGCTCAACGTTGTATTGTTCAGCCTATTATTTTTATTGAGAATGAAATTGAAATTAAATTAAAATATTATTTATTTTAATAATACCTTCTAACAATTGTGTCTAATAACAGCAGCATAATTTTTTTTTAATTTATTGCAGGACTTTGTCGTTATTAAGGAAACGCGCAAACACACAATTACATACAATGAAATTAATGTATGTGTAAAAAATTATTAGAATTTATTTAATTTTATTGGTAGACTAATTTATTATTTTGTAAGTTTATTGAATCAGGGTAAAAAGAGTAACAATTATGTTACGATACGAAAGATATCTGGTTTCATTATGATATGATTGATACAATTCTATTCGCTTTAATGTGGGGAGATCTGGGGGCACGGCAGTGCCCACGCCAAGTCGAGCAAAGAAAAGCGTACCATTCTTTTCTCGAAGCGTTTCAGGCCATTAGTGTTTACCTATATATGCCTATGTATGTGGATGTACCTCTTTTATTTATTATTTATATTCATAGCTGTTAACATAAGATTTTTTTATGTACCACTTCATTAATGTAAGAAACAACTAAACTTATTATGAGACTATGTCGTCATCGTATTATGAAGACAATAACGTGTTTAAGAATACCAAGATAATAGATATTACGGTAATTAATACTTGAATAGACTGCTTTTGTTACTAAAAATAATACCGAATTTAACTATGTTGAACATTTTTATCATAATAGTTAGGATATAAATATAAGACAATAAAGAAATTCGTTTTGCGATCTTAGAACTAATGACTGTTCATTTTTGTATCTTCATGAGACGTTAGCTATTTGTGGTAATTAGTTTCTTATTTATTTCTATACGTTCTATAAGTTGTTGTAAACTATCATTACATGGATTCGGAAAATGCCGCAATGTGTACATATAAGCTGAAGAACTAAATAAGTTACCTTTTGTAATTAACAGACAAACAACAATCTCAAAAACTAAATAAAATAGATATGAGTAATTATTAATTCACGAGTATGTTTTGATCACTTTGGGTATCGGATCGAGTATTGAGTTTTGATACTGTCAGTTTTATCTTGAGAAAGGTTGTAGGAACTTCAAGTTGGTAAGTGGTAATAACATTTACCAATATCTATACATCATTTACCTTCCCGAGGGATATTACTATTGACGTAAAATATCTTCCGTTCCTCAAATGAGGGATATTATGTGATTATGATATTGTTTTAGTAGCTACATATTTTTAATGAGAAGATCAAATTTTCGTTAATTCTGTTCCATATATATGGTTGGTACTCTTATTCTCAAGCCATACATTACAAACAAAAAATATTAAAAAAAAATTCTTACCCAGAAATGTAAAGGTAACAAAATGAACAAATTGGTGGGTTAAATTTTTTTAATTTAATTTGTTTAATTATTAATATTAAAGTAATAAATATAGGATGTACCTAATATAATTATAATAAGGTATATTACAAAAATATTTTGTTATTAATGAGATAATAATGAACTTTAGAGAGATAATAATATATAGAATTTGTCCGTTGACAAGCTCGACTGAGGTTGGGGATAGATTTTTTAAATAATCCCACGTTGGGGGTATAACATGCAATTTTTAGCAGTTTATTTAAAATTATGGGTCCTTACCGACAACGCTTTCTCAACAAAGATGGATTTTGTATGCTAAGCACCACGCAATTTATTTTTTCAGGCACTTGTTTCATTATTTTGTACAAAATTTAAATATCCCAGTATCCATATTATTTTCATGAGGTACATAATCTGGACCGGTCATGCAGATTCTCTTGGTAGTGTTAGTATTACAAGTCCTTAAGTTTTTATGACTCTTTCTGTCTTAAATTGTATAAATTGTATTCCGCGAAATTATACAAATTAGCTAATACATCCCTACTAATATTATAAATGCGAAAGTAACTCTATCTGTCTGTCTGTCTGCTATGCTTTCACGCCTAAGCCACTGAACCGATTTTGATGAAATTCGGTTACCGAATTTCGGTATAAAGATATAACTGAATTTGGGAAAGGACATAGGATACTTTCTATGGCGAAAAAGTCGCGCGATATAATCGAACCGCGGACGGAAAGCTAATTTTTCATAAATAAAGCTTATACTTCATATACCTCAAATCCCTTATTTTTGGTAACATAAGTGTTATGTTTCTCGAGACGAAGCGAAGGTAAGTTGAAGTGCAAAATATACGTATCAATTTAGATTAACCACCACCCCTTCGAGAAATATTTTTTTTACGCGAAGTAGCGTAAGAGATTCTGTTATCATAACAATCTTTGAAGCAAAATAAACAATTTATCAACTTCAAAATTGCGCACAGAAAAGTTATTTTGGAGCGAAACACTGAAGCCGCATTATTATCATTTACATAATGTAAAAGACACTTTTTCTATATACGTATTAATACGTGAGGGGTTCATCTTGGGGTAATTTTTTTAGAACGATGAGTGCACGTACAAATTTGAGTTTTGACACGGTAAAAGTTTAGATAGCGAAGAAAAGCTCAAAGCTAAACTTTCCTTAAATAAATTTGCACAACACGGTTGTCACATAAACACCTGTTGACAGGCAGTTGACGTTGACATTGACATTTTTCAGCCAGTTACATCGAACGAGTTTATAATCTTTTGTTTGATTAAGATTTATTTGTATTAAGATTAAATTAGTTGGCAGGATGTTGGGTACGTTCTTAATAAAAATTAATATAAATTAACACAAAAAAAATAAATAATAAACTTTAGACTTTATCCTCATTATAGGTAATTATAGTAAATGCATACCTAATGAGCCTTATAATACCTATTTAATGTTATTAATTTAAAAAATGTACTCATTTTTTCTTAATTACTTGCCTGTCATATGAAGATAATAGTCAATAAATAATAAGGTATAATGTCGGATTATAAAATTATAATTTGTAATTATTATAAGATTGTGAAATTTAGGTCAGTTATTGTAATTTTACTTCTTGTATGTTATACATTACAAAGGAAATCAGTGTTATTGTGTAGGTAACTTTTACTGTCAATTTACAATACTATCTCGTTCAAAAGGATGCGAAACGAAGATATCGCATTCAATCGCATTATTGAACTGTATATTTTGATAAATAATTTCAACAAGACTAGACTTCTTAAGATTAAGCTTAATTGATATCATCGTATGGGCAATAAAATTAAAATATAGATAGGTATTGTGCTTATCGAAATACCAATATATTTACCGTCAGTGTTTACTGTGCTTTAGCGAAAGTATTTGGTTGTCTAAACTACCCTCAAAAACGAAACCACCAATGTATTATAATATGTATAATATTTTTTTAAACAAAAAACAACAATCAACCGTTTATTTTACGTAACATAATAAAATAGTTTTTCTCTATCCTACATAGCGGTTTTCAAAGAGAAGAAATATATTTTTTCAAACTTTGTGACCTATCACCTCTGCAGTAGTTCAGAAAGAAGTTCAATTCCCTAGCGAGACAGAAGGAAATCCGCACAATCGCCGTGATTTACTGATTAAATTACCTATAAGTATAGATAATATTTTCAATAATACAATTATAAGATGAATAAACACGAGGTTGCGTATAAAAAGATCACCATCATAACTATACACTGTTTTAGTACAAAACATGCAAGTAATGTGAAATATAATGAACAAATCGAAGACGGATTTATGCATCGTTAGAAATCTTAAATCAGGTTTACGTATACCTTGAATCAATTGTTTAACACCAATATTCGTGATAACTCCACAGGATTTGTTCAATGTTTTCAAATTGATAAATCGCAGTGTGAAGCGAGGATCTTGACGATAGGCACTGAACGTTGCACTGTAACTTCTTTGAAACAAACGTGAAAACTGGGAAAAGCGGGAAAAAGATCGTTTATTATGGATCAGCACGATATGACGGTGGTCGTGCAAGTTGCACGCCGGCACGAGTGGTACGCGCGGCACACGGTTATCAACTAAGCACATTAAAAATGCCGGTTGGTACACAACTAACGGCCACTTTTCTTACTGCATTGTTAACATCATCGTTTTGTTGATTCGTGACGCGTGCTACAATCTTTTTCAATAAATATGTATAGCTAACGACAGCTGATCGGATGCTGTGTGAATAAAATCGTTCTGTCCCATTTCACACATTCGTTCGTCCATGAAATAAGTTTTAGTGTCGGAAGTTACTTTCAGACGCAGAACTAGCAATATATTAAGGATTTGAAAAACCTCTAGTTTTATTCCGGTGTGTATAAAGAACTCATCGCCCGCGAAAGAGTAGTTTTACAATAAAATTATGGCATAAATAGATAAACGTACATTTAAATATTTAAATTAGAAAATAAAACAAAACCTAAACTATCACACTTAGTTTGATTCACCGGCAGACATGATAGATACTCGTCAGATGGGAAGCCTCTTTGACAGAGACTTGACTTGAGACTGTCATCATCCAGCCAGTGTTATCGTACGAGATCGATCGATCGATAACCGATTGCTTTACAAAGTTATTGTCGAGTTTCTACAATCAGATTCTCTGATGTTTATGATTGGATCACCAGTTCTTGTTTTAATTCATAATATAGTTTATTGACGCACGGTGTATGTGTATAATGTTTTAATACCCCGAACTTTATAATGGTTTAGAAGCCATAATACTAAAATGAAAAATTCTGATATCATTTATATACCGAAATGTTCATCTATTGTTTGAAAAAAAAACCGTAACATTTGGAAAATGGTTTATTTATTTTGGACTTACCGAACCTATAGGGTTATTGGTTTTATAACAAGTATATTTACAATTGAGTCCAGTTTATTTGTTTAAATCGTTCCTTTATTGGAATCAAGGTAGGCTAGGCGTGTACGCTCATACTGAAAGTATATGATATTATCTTGTTTCGAGATAACTCACACGCGGGTCAACTATATTCTCAGGTCGGACCCAAAGAAATTGAATTATGGCCAGGAAAACCGATAACATGAAGACTGCACGTTTCGTGTGGAATTATTTTTTATAGAAAAAGCCGATAAACAATCAGATTTTGTATTTTTAGTATGAACTATAAAGTAGAATGTTGTGATTTTGTTATACGCACTACCGTATTTCACCAAGGTCGTGGGAAGTTTTTCCTTTGACGCCATACATATTAGATTTTTTGGCCATTTAGATTTCTTTGAAGCGCAATAGAATTTGACCAAGGTTCTGAGACATTTTCTCTTTGACGCCATACCTGTAGCTCGTAACAATAGGTCAGGTCGTGGCACGTTCTAGCCGATATCTCGAGAACAATTGAACCGATTCCGATAAAATGTAAATTGGACTGTTCGCTACAATGCTGAATAAAAAAAGAATGTTTGAAATCCGATTAATAGTTTCGGAGAATCGCTTGGTTAAGCAAACATACTTACATACATACATCATACTTAATAATAGACCTATAAAATTATAAATATAAACCCTTCCAGATATTTTTCGCTCGGTTAAAAAAGCCTGTACTGTACTGGTATGTATGTCTACAGCATTCTCGTTAAACCAATAGCAGAAACATAATTGTACCCACCGACGCAGAACAAAAGTCGGTGTAACAAATCGCCTGATGGTAATTGGTTAGCATCGTTTCTTTGGTATATCGTATAACCGTTACGTT
>LGAG01000038.1:1670493-1771949 GCA_001278395.1 Lerema accius | reverse complement strand
GAATTGGTCATTTTAAATAATTTTCACCCTTTTGTAATCGAGCAAGTAGTCTGTTCCGGCTTATCATTTAAGCCTTAATAGGCAGACGTTAGGAATCTATTACTTTATCTGTACATGATAATAAAAAAAAAACAATATAAATATAGAAAAAAGTGGTTCCCAAACTCTCATACAAGGTACGGAAGTTTGGTATGCGAGTTGGACTAGCACAACGCGGAGTCTTTGAACAATAAAAAAAACATCATTAATATTTCGTTCACAAGATACGAGTATATTAAGGTCTAAAAGATAATTTCGTAGACAAATGCAGGATTTCCATGATAATATTTATACATTAAGAGTTCACTGGCATAATCAAAAATTTACTTTAGGTATATAACTATGTTGTTCTATCTACATATTTTTTACGTCGACGAAAGGTATGTAACTACAATAACAATGAAAAATTATTCTGTATTCCATAATAGCAGGATGCGTAAAGGGCTCATTTCATATTCAAATTTAATCCAGCCTCCCCTGATTGTGCCCCTCTCATTTTTGACGATCGCTGGGCTATGAAACTTGGGACGAGAACACAAAACGTATCTATTAAATAATCTGGCAATTGCATGTCAGGTTACATACTGTGGGGTTCCTTAGTTTGTTATTTGATTACCTGAACCTAACTCATTAACTTACTCGTGAACTTGTTATGATTGTTCGTGACAATTGTATTATATTTATGTAGTATGTCATTGAAAGATCTATTCAACGATACCCCTTATCTTCATCATCATCATATTCAAGATTTTTATTTTATTGTTATGTTAGTACACACGTACTAAGTACAGCATTCATCGATCAAGGATTTTGGTGCTGGGAGCTTAAAGGCAGAAAACGGACATGTCAAATTTCTATAATTACTACGAAGCTCTAAAAATTGCTAACAAAATACAAGCGTTAAATACTTTCTATTTGCATCCAGTCTTAATTTTATTATAAGAAAACAATATAAAGAGATGTCTGACTCTTAAACATGATCTGAAATGTCTGAGGGACAGATGCTTTAATCTTAGACTGAGATATCTATTTACAGTGTCGGAAAAACACTGATGTTTTTGTGGCTTAGCTCGATCGCTGGTTTTTCGTTTGTTAAAAAATTCCCGGATAAAATTAAACCTTCAGTCGAGTCTAACAAAGTTATTAACACAACAGAACTTTAGGCGACGACAAATTTGCCCTGGGCTTAAACCACCGATCCGCAGAATCCTTAATAATGTTTTAAATGTGAACGCGTCTGTTTGTTTATTAGAAGGAGCACATGAAGGTTTTTGAACGTGCTGAAGACGCGTGTTGGTATCGATACATTTAAAGAACGGCGTATAAGTGCGGTTAAGCTTTCACGTATCTTGCAGAAAAATAGGCTATTTTCCAATAAATTTCGACTTCAAAGCACACTTTGCGCGATTAGCATTATTCCTATAAAAATAACGAAAGGTAATATAATAGGTTTTTAGCTTAACCAAATGAAAAATGTACCTGCTCCGATTCCACGCGGACAAACTCGTGGGTAAATCTAGTAATCTACAGGTACCGGGTTCCACTAACGACTAGCAAAAATGCTGTTTTCAACTAAGCTTGGTTGTTAAACCGATTACAGCTACGTACAAAGAGCTTGTGTACAACAGTTATAATGAAAGCCATTTTATCAACCCGCCTGCCCGTCGTTAATCCAAGTTGTCGGGATTGTTCGAGAAACAAGTGGCTCGTAACTTACCTGGATTAATTGCGTTTCTGTTTAATGCACGGAACTTATTAGCAGGTACTAAGATACTCAATATGAATAACCGCTACTTTGCAATTTATCGGCTTATCACCATCCTTTATTGCCGGTTTATTGATAGCGATATGAGATTAATTTTTCGCTCCATTGCTATGTAGAGGATTATCTTTACTGATAAATTGAGTTTTGAAGGGTCAATTTGATATCAAAAAGTAATAAGAAGTAATAATTAAATATTAGTTATATGACTACGTATCTAACAAAATAATGATTCAACTTATGTAAAGGTAAAGTTGGATGCAAATATTACTAATATGCGTACATACTGCATTGATTCCATTAAACTTTATATAATTTGCTCTTAATTGTCCTCATTACACAAATGATTATTGAAAACAATCGAATATAGGTGAGAGTAACGTTAATTTAAATGACATTTGTGAATTCGCTATTCGAATAATCGGATCATTTAATACATTGAATGGAATTCAATATCACGATAACAGAACTTTCCGAGTTTGCGGATTGTGGCTTTCAGATTGATAATGATATTCAAATCGATTTAATAAATCGGATTATTTGGATTAACATAATAACTTAATAATACATTAAAGTTAACCTACACTTTGAATATTATATCGATCTAAGATCTACATTTTATTACGTCTGTGGTTTTAATTGTTCACTCTTGGTAAACGGGAAAAACGGGACCAAAAAGCTAAGATTTCCATTTATGAATAGTTGCGTTTAGCTCAATATTGAAATGAAATTACGACAAGAAAGATTTAAACAAATCAGTGAGCAAATGATTTTTTTTTAATTTGCTTGTGTAGGTGTAGATCTGCTTTATACTGTAAACATTTACTGTAAACATTTACTGTAAACATTTATAGGCCAGCATAATATGAAACAATCTTAAGTAAAAATCCGGTGGTTCATTACCTACTTATAACACTTTTGCTTCAAGTACTTTATCTTTAATGAATACTTCACGTTTACAACGAGTAATTTGGGTTAGTGGTAGTCGCCGTCTATAGAAATATAACTTGCCGAAAGTCGCTAAAATTTCCAAGGAATATTATTTGTGCAGATTTATAGAGTTAGCCTTGGAGCATTTTCAATGAATTATAAAGTTTACGTTTTATAACAAAAATATATTTATAAAAAAATTGTGTCACTTGTCATAGAAAAGCCTTAAAATGTGAATATTTATTTAAGTTAGTAATCATTTTACTAGAAAAGATTGGTTATATTTAAAGTCTTATTTTTTTTCATGCTAAAAATAAAACAGCGTAGAAATTTTGTAATATTTTGTAATAGTTCAATTCAGTATCTAATACTTGTAATTTGTGTCGTGGCAAGCCAAGACGCCCGCAGCACGAACGATCCAGTAATTAATGCCCAATGAGAACGCGCTCAGCTACGAACTACGAGCAAATTGCAAACTAAAAGATATTAAAAGTTTAATTTGTAACCACTGTAGTTGTAATTACTATGCGTTTAATCAGAACTATGTTTTTAAAGGGCAATTCAATAACTTTAATTTATAGATAATTTTATCGTGCTGCCAAATTAATTTCGTGATAAAATAATTATGAAGTAATTTGGATGTCAATTTAATTTCCTTTTTAAAATCTTGATGAACCTAAGTTAAAAAAGTCTGAAATGTTTGTCGTAAATAACTCACCAGTAAACAATAAAATTAGTATTTATTTGGAAGGTTGTTGATATATTAGTTATTAAACTGTAATTATACTAACATTTCTAATAATTCCGCATCAACTCGAACATAAATAATTTATTGCCATAAGTGAGTTCAATAACGTCAAAGCGAAGACCTAATACAATAAGTAACCGTAGAAATGTTTCGAGGTGGTTTAAAAGTGCTTCTCACGCGCCAACCAAATTCTATTAAACTCTGCTCAAACGAAGCCACCGTCTCATGCGGTTAAAGTAGCAAGATACCTACATGCTATTTCAACAAGTATTATGAAAAAAGTGTTGCCTTGAGTGAGATGAAAGATTCTACCGAAAACAAGCGACGGAAAAGTGTTCCGTTAAGGTGGAGATTTAGTAACCAATTTATTAATAATATCTAGGAAAAGTACAATTTAGATTGCACAGTACATATATTGTGTTGTGATTTTCGTAGTTTCAGTGTTGTTAATTTTATTCGGATTGTGTTTGTTGAAGTATTACGAGGTTTATTAAGTAGCGAATAAATGATATTTTTTTATAGAAGCGATTAACTACAATTTTTTTTAAAGTGTAGATGAAAGGGAGAAAATTTATTATAAAGTTAAGTAATTGATTAAAAAAAACTACTTTCTACGTTTATATGGAAAAATTAACGGCTTGTGTACCCTGAAGCTGTGATGAAGACACATATCGGGTACATATGCATAGCTTTATTGCTCACCGACGATTGACTTATTTCGTTTAAAATGTATTTTAGGTTTTATTAATAGATGTCCCGTGCTGTCATCTAGTACTCGTAGCTAAGTAGAAACACTGTACAATGCTTCCTATTACATTTTCTCTCCCTTTTAACTGTCACTTTATCGACTTTCCAATCACTACGATGCTAAAGAAGTTTTCACTTCAAAAAGTGTTTTATTCAAACTTTCGAATCAAACCGTTCATTCTCTTGCAAGCTTCGAAGCTTGTATTCGAAGATCTATTTCTATAGAAATTATTGTTCTTTTTTGCACTCGGAAGCAATATCTTACAAATAATCAAAGATATTTCTTAAGAGAAATATTGGAAGCAATTCTATTCGGGTCATGGAATGGAGATGGAAACTTTCTGTTCAATAATATTGCGTTTATGCTCAGGGTGAAAATTAATAAAGTTATACAATATGAAAAAGCAATTTTCACACTGAAATCCGCCACTACACTTGTGTCTGCTACATTTTTATTCTCATATCTTCAGTTGCCACACTCTGTGGTGCATCAAATCGTTTTACAGTATTTGCTGTGTGAAATAGAAATTGAATTTCGCCGAGCGTGAACTGCCTGAAGTTCATGTTATAAATATGCTTTTGAGCAAATAAAATGTAAGTGGTATTGCTTAAAAAGGAACAAATCATGTCACTTTTCAGTAAAGTTTTATGGCATCTGTTATTCAGTATGTTGAACCTTTAAGTACAAATTCAGTAATGTACGCACATACACGTACCTACGCTAGGTCTTTATGTACATAATAATTGTAAAATTACGATTTTTTGTTGTCAATTTGTAGAGTAGCAATCGCCAAACGCTCGACATCCCTTTGAAAGCCATGTAAAATACTGATCTCTGTATGTTAATGAGTTCATTGCGTAGTCGAGTAGAAATCCGACGGTGTCCGTGTTTTATCGTTCATTTTATATTGTTTTATTTCCATGGGTCAAAGGGACACAGTAAACATTACAGGGATTTGAATGGTAATTGATAAACTTATTTTTTATATATACTCGTATCTATTTAATTTTATCGTTGTTTGGAAATCAAATACAGTCGTAATTTGCCCTTATAATTGCCAAATTAAGTACATAGAAAGAAATAGTCTTTAATTATAAACATTTATTACGGTATATTTTACACATTGATTAATATAATATTTACATACAATACACATTAAGATACTTAATTTATTTGTCAAATATAATTTGTATAGAATATTCTTACAATTAAACTTAACTACTACAAAATTAAAATTATTCGGACTAGTAGGTACTTATCTACTTAATATAATTTTGATAGAATCTAGGTTATAATTAAAAGTTTTTGAATTGGGTAGAGTATAAAACAATAAATGTATAATTATTACCTTTTTAACAAAATAGCTGGTCATCTGTCTCACCCTAATGGCCACTTCTACCAATGTTTAACTTAAACTAATCTCAAAAACCATTACAAGTCCATAGAGTAAACGATGTAAATAGTATTTTCACAGAGTACTTTACACACAATCTTATGTCTTAAGATGTAAATCAACATTAGTCTATACACGCCGCTACGCAGCAAAACCATTCACAGAGGTAGGCCTTTCGTAAACATTTAAATTTCAAACTACAGATAGTATAGATATAGAAACAACAACCTTGAATTACATAATACGCCAATTCAAATGTGTATCGCATATCTTTACAGCTTTGAGAAAGCTATACCAAATTTGAGAAAGAGATTTACAATGAAAAAGTTTTATGTTATAGGTATCATCTATTATTATCAAGATATGTTACCAATGATATTAGTATAAAATTTTGTACAAAAGACTAGCGCATCGCCTTTACCCTATGTTGTATCAAATCTTAGTCCCTCCAGAACCAAACACTAATATACAATTATTAAGCTCATAAAATCACTCAGTTCAAATTGTCATTTCGATGTTTCTTGTCGTGACACCAACGAGGCAACGATTGCATACAGTCACACGTTTAGATGAAACGAGACGTACGATAAGGCTTCATACTTGCCACACGAGTTCCTCAATCATACAAGTCCCGCCGAGAAATAGTAGAAACGGTGTACAATCCGCTACTGTCGGTTACCTCGTCGGTGCTCTCTGTTAATCAGGAAATATCGATTTTATCCACCTTGTAAAGGAACCGACGGTGATGTAACCCTCATGATTCTCCGTTCGGGGCCATGGTCACCGTGCTGCAGTTGGCTCGCGTCGAACGCGTAGAGCTCCGTCGTAGCCCCGTTCCACCGACTCGATTTAGAAGTACAAGATTATCGCTTTTCCTCTTTCCTTGAAAGTTGCAGAATAAAAGCTCTCTCATGCCTTTTCGAAAGTTTTTAGACAAGAAGGCGTACAGCAGGGGGTTGATGCCTGAGTTAAAATATGTGATGAGGAAGGTGAGAGGTGTCAGTAAGGCGCTAAAGTCGCTGGTACCTTGGTAGCCGCTCGACCAGTACTGCCACATCTTACGAGCGTGGAAGGGCAGGTTGCACACGGCGAAGGTGAGAACCACAACGATTAGCATACGCACAACGCCGCGACGTGCTCGTAATACATTACGGGAGAGATGGCTCAGGTGATGACAGCTGCGGGTGTCATGAGTATGGCATGACTTGGCCTTGTTTGCATTAGCCTGATTCCTCTGGAAATAAAAAAATATAAATAGAAACTTATTTTTTTTAAATATCATCGTGGAGGCGTGAGAAATAGCTGCATAATATAAATAGTTAGTGCATCTGTGTTTTTAAAAATCCTCAAAAGAACTTTAGGGTTGCTTTAGAAATCGTCATATTATGCACACACATTATGTGTAATATTCCAAATAAAAATCACTGACCTTATCCATAATGTGTATTACTTAAAGGTAAATATTCTGACATGTTACGTAACTATATTTATCAAGCAAAAATATAATCTTTCAGTATAATTTCAGTAATAATATTCCCCCATTGCGCTAAACTAAGCGCGAGATACATTTTAGTAGGTATCTAATTTGTTTGACGACTTAATTACTATGTCAGATTCAGGAGTATCTAGGTACTCTAAAAAGCCAATCGACCATTTATTTCAAGATATCTCAATATCCTACTCACGTATTTAGTTATTTACTTAATTCCATGTGCAATGGAATTCCTTATGACATGGTAAAAAATATAATGACGCGAAAACTTCATACTTTGCTATCATACCAATATAAAAAAGGCGAAAGGTTGTGATAATATGTTGGGATATTTGGATGGCTGCTCGATTGGTAATTTATTAGGTAGCAATTATAAACAACTCTTAATTATGTATCTCAAAAAATCTGATTAAAATACTAATTAAAAACCACTTTATATTGGATATTGATTGGATATTGAAAAGCTATCGGTATTCAATTACATAAAGTTGATCAACCGTTGTTAAAATTTATCAGAAGGGTTTTAAACTTATAAATTAATATATTATTAATGTTTTAAAAATTATGTTTAGAAAGTCTTAAACAACTTTTACTAAATTCTATTTAGACTTTTTTGATTTAAATTGTAATTAGGTGATTGTAAGTATACCGAGTAGGTACTTTGTTGACAAAAAATTTGCCCTTCGACTTGGATTATGATGTAAATGTCGAAGACCTGTGTACCAACTGCTGAAACATGAAATTAGAATTTAAAATCTGGATAAGAAAATCGAGATAGAAAAAGTAATCAAGATAAAATATCTGTAACATTTCATTTTTATGTGAGCAGTTGGAACATTGCTAGTGTAGGTAGTTACCTATTGAATATTATGGTGAAGATTTTGTTAATTGCGTATTTATTAATGTTAACCTCAAGGGTATATGGGTATGCAATATGCTACTGAGATACGTGAAGCAAACTGTAATCCATCACTTGGTATTAATGGAACAGTAGCTTTCTCTAGTGTGAGGCGGATGACTTAGTATTATAATATTTATACATGACTGTCTACGCCCGTGTTAAGATAACGTCAAACGGAAGAAGTTTGCTTGCAATGATCTTATCCTTAAGAATAGGTCGTCGAAACTGTCTCTTGCTTGCATGTAGCACTGCAATTTACCCGTTTCACATAACATCTAGAGTTCAGTTGATAGCGTCGCATATTGTGATTTCCATAAATCCCACTAATTTATTTTTGACTTATATATTCTATTGTCATTTATGTTTTAAGATTGTCTCATCCTACCACATTTTTCTATTTCGATTTAGGATTAAGTTTTTCAAATGTTGACTCAAACTGCACTTAGTTTTCGTCTGTAATTGCTATGGGAATATCCGGAGCCACAAAGGCCGTTTAGGCCTGCTTAAATATAAGTATACTAGTAAATACCTTGGCTTCAGTTGTGCCGACGAATGTTCTTTGCTGGTCAAACGGGGACTTGTCGGTGCGATGTTGTACGGCGCAACACTGCACATTGCTTAGTTTTTCCAAACCATGCGAGCTCTGCCATAGTCCCACCGCTATTCTTGTGTACAATACCTAAGTAAATAAATAAAATATAATTTAATTTTTTTTTTGATTAGAAAAGAGGTTTAAACAATCCAACTCAACAATGTTCAGAGGCCCCATGTTTTTTTCGAAACCGGAAAATACAAGAATGATTATCCCACTGCGAAAGAAGGAGAGTAATGTAATCCAAGCAAAATATAATTGTATTTATGATCATTTCTTTGACGCTCTACTACGTGAGGATTGACGGATTTCAACTTAAGAAGTGTCATTGGATTCATCTTCATTGTGGAAGAAACAGGGACCATCTTTTTTTAACAGACTTCAAAGAAAAGGAGGAGGAACTCAATTCGTCCGTATTTTTTTATAGCAATAACTTAATTTTATTACGACACCCCAAACACAAAAAAAAAACAAATTTCAGTCGGCAGTTTTTTGTTTATCTATTAAATATTACATGTTTATCAGACAAGTTTTCGCCACTTATCATAACCAATTTACTTCGTCCATGGCAATCAATAACACCAAAAGCATCAACGACCTGTTACCATCCAGGCTATACTTATATAATAAGTGAACCACAATTATTTAATTTATAAAAGACGGTCTATTAGAATACAATCCGGCATTTGAAATATAACAAGGCTTAATAAATTAAGGCTTTTAATATTGTTCTTTCATTATTCTGAGTCTCAGGTGGCCATTAATCTCCAAGTTTTCAATTTCAAGTACGGTACTAGAGAACACTCAATTATAATGGCAATGTCTATCATTGATGTATGGAGTAATTGGTAATAAAGTTAAATGAGAAAATTCAAAAGGGTTTAAACGGCATTTAAGTTGGAAATGAATAAACAAAGTATGAAGTAATGATTATAATTGGCATATTTCTTATTTTTATGATAGTTGTGTTTTGTAATTTTTAAAATAAATAGATTTAAAATATTAGAAGTATTTATATGAGTGTTTGTGTTGAGAAATACAACGTTAAAACTATTAGAGCTGAGCGATTAGGCTGTCACTGATTTCGGCTACAGGTTAGTGTTATTAAAATAGTTTACAAGCTTGTGTTGGCTAGTATGTATCAAAATTAATCCCTGGCGCAATAATGCTTGCCTGCAGCTGGCTGATTAGTTATGTGAGCATAGTCGCATACTTGTAATTGTTCAACATATCACTGTAGTTTACCTACAGCGCTCCGCTCAAGTTATATCTTGAGCTTAATGATATGCATAACAGTGTCTACACGAATTTAAAGTTTGTTTGTGGTTAGTTGGTAATTTTAGCATAGACTTTTGACTAGGCTGGCTGATGAAGCTCGGTGTGTTTCGTGTGCGGAACTTAGAGATAACAATATGGCAATACCGTATTTGATAGGTACCTTTTGACGATTTTGTGCACTAACTAATAATAATGCTACACACTCACAGCTCCATTAAGATTTCCTGTGCCCTGGTGATCATGGACACCACATAAACAGACACAAGATCAGAAATAGAAACTAAAATTTATCATTTAAATTTCTGCCCCTCTAGGAATTCAACCCAGTCCCTATTGAAAGGCGGTCAGGCATGGTAGCAATTTCATCATACCATTCGTTACAATGTACCTAGACAATGCCTTTAAATATATGGCCATAGTTCAATTTCAAATTCTGCAGACCCCATTCCAATTTATGAAATGTTACAATGTTGGGCACTCAAGCTACATTTTAGATGTAGGTGTTTGTGTTTACATACGAGTACTATGATTATTTACTTGAGCATCTGCGGCATGTGATTTACCGTCTTACATCCGCCACCCAAAACTTAATTTGACGTTGACATTTTGAATTAATTATGAAACCAAATAGTCCCTTCGAAGTTTATAATTTACGAGGCTGTCGTTGCATGCTTCCGACACCGATTTTCTCGGCTCTGATAGATCGGACGATATTGTCGGATCCAAAACTACATCCAACAAGTGGTAATTGGTTCATTGGATAGATTGAATGTTAGTAACATTCTGGCGAAAATTTAATTCTTCTTTAAATTATATTACTATTACCTCAATATACTCACGTGAACTTCCCAGCCATCTATCTACAAATTAATTATTATTTACAATTATAATTATGGAGTTGTGAATGTTGGTTGGTAGATGAAAATAATTATGATATTTCTGATCCTCTCTTTTATAATTTGAATTATATTTGAAGTAAGTAAATATAATTATGCTTATTCTAACAATACAATTAATATTAATGTAGAACTAAATTATACTTTCATACTTTTTTTAATAAAATTACAGATACTTATATGAAAAAACTTAGCTGCGAAATTATGAAAGCAATTTAGTTGCGTGTTATTTTATTGAAATTAGTCGAGTTTGCAATATAAATGTATTTTATTTTATTTCAACCACAAAATGGGAAAGCTTACTGATGTACCAATTCAATCGAAAATAAATTACATATTATAGAAGAAGCAGGTGTATCACACACATTGCCTACGAGCGATCAATAAGATTATTCGGTGAGGTGATTTTCACGATAATATTCATGAAAGACAGTTACATTGAAAACGAAAATATTTTAGGTAGCATAAATGCTTAATATTAAAATGTCTACAAAAACATTTGGCTCTTGTTATTGTTCTAGGATGATGTGGATTAATTCGTTCGAAAGCCCCGGAGCAATAATCTGACTCAATTACATTTGTAAATTAGGATTCTATTGAATTTTATGTTATTTGTTAATATCAGCCTGTTTATCGTCAGGAAAATATTCTTCGATATTGATTGATTGATTATGGAGCTTGGGTAATAAAGTATAAAGAAAGAAAACTCATAAAGTTAGTTTTTCCAAAGAAAGACACTTAAAACCTTTCGTTGTTCAGGACAAGACCACACACCCTCAGTTTGTGTTAAGTAATTATGTGAACGTATTATTCGATTCGTAGCTTGCAAAGCATGCGTTTACATAATTTATTTGGGTCATTATGGTGAATTAGACCTGCTTAACGGTTGATCGTGCATATTTTAGTACGCAAACATGGCCTGTACGTTACCGGTCCGATCGATTTTGCTAATGACACGTATCGGATCACGGATACTTAGATACCTAATAGTAGTGCTTCTGAACTCTAATTTCACTAAACATTGCATAAGTAAAGGGATTATTTGGTAATTATTTTCATTGCTCTATGATCTTTAAAAAATAAATCGATTATAATACTTAGCAGATATATTTTGTATTAAGAGTATTTATTATAGTAGATTTTATTAAGGACTAGCTTTTTTGGCTTCACCTACGAAAGTTAAAAAAAAACAAACTTTCATGTTAACATCGATACATATTCACATAATCTCGAATTTATAGCATTAGTAGAAATTATAATTCTAATTAATCAATCAATCGCCATAAAGCCAACGGGTATTATGAATTACGTGAAAACATCATAACTTTAAACAACAGATATCGATAAAACCCCCGTCTCATTCCCATATTTAAGAGAAGATATGTCTTCATCTTTGTACCATCAGCTATTTAAACCGCGAATAAATTGGTCAATTTTCTACACAGCGCACTTGAATACGTGAAGTGAAAAATGTTCGTAAAAGTAGAATTCGAATAGAAATACGTACTTTAAGTTCGTACTGAGTACTATGTTTTTTAAAAAAAAAATGTGGTCGCCAATTTTATTAACATTATCGCCTGTAAAATGTTAACAATTTTACTTTAGCGCTACAGCAAGTCTACGAGTATTACCATATCGACTCACGTAGGTACTCGCTTTTATTACTATCTGTGGACGCGAAACGGATGCAGAGCCCACCATCGTTTTATGTTTCTTTTTTTAATGCTAAAATACAGCAAAAAAATTGCTTATTTTCTCGGCATACTTATTTCGTTTACGATTTGATTCGATGTATCAATAACACCAATTGTGTTTCTCATTATCTTTGAGATTTATCAAACGGTCGCTAAAATATAGAATAGATAAGTTCGAGCAGCTTTGTTTTACATTATACTTCACAGAATTTTGAAAAAAAAAATCTTTAGCTTTAAAAACTAACCAAATACTTTTTTGTTTTTCTTTGACGTGGTAATGTAAAAAAAATGGCCCGCTGCACTCAGTCCGGAGAAAAACTCTAAAATAAAGTCAAATAAAAAACCAAATTTATTTCGATCGTTTTCGGTAGTAGGTACTAGCAATGGCGAACAAAGAAAACTGAAGACGTTACAAAAATATTTATGAACGGTCTGATATTGTTATTATAACATCATAACTTATAAAAACGATAGCCAACAAATCTGAGCCCGAAAACAAATAACAGTAATCAGCTTATACGCTATCCCTCATTCTTAAAGAAAGTTAAGGATGATAACATAGTATTTTCCTAAGCTAACATTATTATTATCATAAACATAAACTAACACTAAACTAACATATAACATATTTTCATAAACTAACTTAATTTTCTAACTAACAGTATTCGTTGGAAACATTATTTAAGTCTGTATAGTAATGAGTTGAGTGAATTACTCTTCACGCTAACAGGCAATTGTAATAATTACGTTAAAATCGCAATAGACCTTGTGTATCTTTACACTGAAAATATTACGTTCATATGCACAATTTTAACAGTTGCCTAGTAATAATAATAAAAGCCATATTAAAACAGCGAACACGTGTTCTATCGCACGTTAAAGTTTGTCTAGGTCAATCTGATTCACAGTAGTTATCAATGTTTTAACACAAATACTTTTCAAGATAAACAAATTTAAACTAGGAGTGTTTTCAAGGATTTTGTAAAAGGTCTAAGGTTTGTTATACTCGTAGTTTGTGTGTAGGCTACAGGCTCTAGAAACTTTAATTTTTGCGAAAAAAAAACCGTCAATGATTTAAAAAAAAAAAATTTTTCTTAGTTGAAGTCAAGAATTCTGAAAATATGAAGCTTCGTATGGTTTAATGAAAAATTTTACATTATTTTTAATCAAATTTTCTTAACAATTTTAGCATTTTTAATCAACGTCTGCACTATTAGGTACATAATTAAGAAGAACGATAAAAATGTCAACGAACTAATCAGAGTATTTTTAGCCTCTAACCAATAAAACATCGCGAGGTTCGCGTGTCTGGGAATTCTCCAATAATGTAGAAGTTGCACAATTATATGAAATTCTATTCAACTATACTTCGCTACATTATAGACTTCAAGGTATTTTCGGCAGTCACCCTCATTCTGTGTGAGACAGACACTATGACTTATGCCTGAACCGTTTAATAAACTCATCCTCGTCAACTTCATTCACAACCAGAGATATTTGGAAAGTTATGAAACAATTTTGAGAAGCAATAATATCTGTAAGTAATTGGGAAACTTGAAAGTTTCTACGTACAACTTTGTCCAATTTAGGACTTTTGCTCGTTTACTAGCACTTCCGGACATTATGTGTATGTTTACGACAAACTAATCTAAATTCGATTTCAGTTGAACAGTCAGCCACCTTAATTTTACTTTACCACCCTGTTCAGCCAGTTATTGGCTATCTGATTGAAACGAAGAACGAATAGAAATCAGCCAAGTGCGTGTAATGCCTCGCGTATTTCGTAATAGTTTTCCTTTAAAGTTAACCATATTTATTACCCATTGTGTATCTTATCTGTTTGGCAATTCATAATGCATGAAGTTTCCTACCATTTCCATTCTCGGGAAGTCTTTTAAATAAGTTTAACAAGTTTTTGTTGAAAAAAATCAAAGTCTGCTACAAAAATAAAAGAAGGAAATCGGTCAATAAAAAGAGGGAAAAAGGGTAACGAAGTAACGGAAGAAATATATTTTGTATTCATAATGAATGCGAAATATCTACTACTGTATCGCATTGCAGATATTTGGACTTAAATATCATAAATTTAAACTACTTAGCCTATAATGTACGGGTAACTTATTTTGTAGTTTCACACTTCACTCAAGGGAATGGGTCTGGCGCAGAGAAACTTTCTAGTTTAAATTTAGTTTATTTAAATTACCAATATAAATAAAGTTGGCAACTCTCATACGAGTTGCAAATTACTAAACTATTTTCAAATTTAAGAACAAATTAAAAACATTTAATTAAATTATGAAGAAAAAAAAATATTTTTCGCATTACTATTCTGCCACAACTTAAAGAGAAATAAATCTTGAAACATTCCGAGCTACAGATTTGCATAAAAATAAAGAAAATGCCACCGACTTGAATAAGATTATAACCCTGCAACTGATTTCCATAAAATCAAAAGATTAATATTAACCACCGCACAGCTTTGTCGTTTCGAATTAATCCTGCCCCTTTCAAATGCATTCTGCAGTAAGACTGAGTTATGGATAAAGTTAAGAAAGTTTTCAGCATCGTATGTTGTAATTAGGTCGTTTTATAAATGTTAAAATCAACACCTTACCTTTTAACTGCGGCGGAATGGAGTAAATGCACTTAGGGTGGGAGGTTGTGTTTGTGCAAAATAGTACTTGAGCGAATTACACGTTTTTCAGTAAGGTATATGTGATCCATTAAAGTTTATTACAAGATAAGTGTCGTAGTATTAACTCGCGGAGGAGGAAGGATAACAGTAAAGCTATTTAGCCGGATGTTTTGGAAACAGTTAAAAATAGATCAGCATAATAATATCTTCCTAATATTCTAGTCAAGATTTCTAGGTACCTACTCTATAATTAAATATCTACTTTTACTTGGCAATAAAAACACATAATAACTGAATATGCTTCTAATTTCCCCCGATGTCTTTAATGCCGCCACTTAAATGGTACAAAATGAGATTGGGGACCATCTTAATGCTAGTCGTGCTAGCAGAAGTAAAAGTTAATTTTTATCTTAAAATTAAATTGAATTGAATTAAGTAGTTAAGCCAAAAGTTTTAGCAACTTGTTAAATCGACATTCATTCCGACGTCTGACCTACATTCCATAACTTCTAGTACAACATTGAAATTATCACGTTTTGCCTACTAGAGGTATTGTTCTTATGATCGCTGATATAGGTAAATAATGGTATGTATAGTATCTCAACATTTTCTAAGGCGCTGAAACGTTTAGTTTAGGCAACACACATTGTTAAAATATTTTCTTTAAAATTGCTCACACTTACGTAAGTGCTGAGAAAACGCTTACCACGTCTATTATTGCTGGTTAGTGCTCACGAATATAAAACTGACTTAAACATAGGCGTAAGTTATAGTTTAAGTAGAGTTTTTGAAGTCGATTTGACTTTTACTTGTCTGCTTTCTTTCGATAGAAATATTTTTATAAGAGGTAACTTTTTTCCTACAAGATGTATATTATGTTCTTTCTTACAAAAAGTTTTTCCTGTTATTGAAAAAATACTTAGTCACTTAATTGTATGTTTTTCAACTTCATGCTTCCGTTAGGTAGTTTTTTTTCTCTCTTCTAATGAATTAATAGTAAATACTACTTTCTTTTAGTAGAAATGAGGTATTATAAATACCCTATCGAGTATAGAGGAAAAAATGTTTTTTTCTTCTTCGAATTTCGCTACCTAAGTGACCATTAGTCAATAGGCAGAAAAAAACAATAATGACCTCCATACAGAAATTAACTACATCCCTAGGCTAGTTTCTTTTGCATTTGCTCTATTTCGGCTATTTGTGGTGATTCGGGCACGCGGTTTTTCTAATAAATATTCAAATGAGCCAGCTTTAAAGTTTGTGTTGAAACCAACGGTACCGCGAGGTATATTTAACCACAAGTCGTACACGTGAAAATAATGAAATCTGTTCTACTTCACAAGTTTAATATCCCGCTGTCTATTTCAATTACAGTACTTACTGCCGTCATAAATAATTGTAGGGTTGTTAGAATAAAGCAAAATCTTTGCATTTTAATAGTACCATTATTTATAAAAATCTCTACGATTGTTCATTTATTTCCAAATTTTTCATTTTGTCAGTACTACTTAAAATATGCTACGTCTAACACTTTTCAGGTTTAATTTAATAGTTAAGCAAGTATTGATAGAAGTAAATGTAAATCCTACTGAACTTATTAAATATTTCTTACAGTATTTAAGCTCATTCATCTTGTCGGTGACATCAAAACTCGGCTATGATAAGTTACAAGGGCAATTAGTCCTGTGACATTTTCTAATGACGCTAAGTTCCGAGCTTATAAATCTTGTACTTCAGAAATTATTGTAATTATAAAAGATTTCGTACGAAAAATCTAAGTCCGTAGATTTTGTCAATTATTATAAAAAATAGAATATAGCTGACAATATTTTGATTTGAAACTTATTTTATTAAACGCTCTTATACATAAACTGATTTAATTACCAGCGAAATTAGAACAGTAAACATGGAAAGAAATCATTTAGTCATAAACATTAAAATTATGTTTATAAGTAGGTATACATAATTTTTTCTTTTTTAGTGGTAACGTCAACGATGAACGTTTGAACGTTATGGCTAGGAAGATCAAAGAAAAACAATACGAATAAAGCCTGAAACTGGATATAAAAAGATTTATATGGTGAATTTTTACGAATTCAACATCAGCAATGTTCACATTAATAAATATATTATAAGCACGGAAGGCGTGATATGACGCATATGAAAAAGGCACATGTCATTGTGTTTTCATACTTCCTGTTAAATCGAATATTCTGGTATACGCCACGTTATGTAAGAAGGTATTCAATGTTTGTGTATTTTTCACGTCATTGCTGTCATTTTGCTGTATTGGGGCGCAAACGACAACAATGCTAAATCCAATTCTAATAGATGATATAATAATAGATACTAAATCCAATTCTAAGCTCGTAGACTAGGGTGTCGTAAGAGGCATTATAATAACTAATAACGTCATTGATCCATCCTCTCTGTAGTTCTCGTCAAAGATGTTCATGAGCAGGAAGTTGGCATTCGTTTGCTATTCTACTATAAAAATGTACCAGGAGAATAAGTGATTTAAAGAGAGTGAAGTCTTACCGTCATGACACACAGCGGAGTAACATAGAGGAGTCCGAAGTTGACCATGTCGAATATTTCTGAGTTGTATTTCATGCGATGCTGGATACATATTGTCTCCATTTTACCGTCACCGAGGTCATTAGTTATTGTCTCAACCCAAATGAACTTCGGTGCACTGTAGGCGGCGCTCGTGATCCATACCCCCAATATCACCAACTGCAACAAGAACGAAATCAATATAGCTAACGTCAGGTCAATAATAATAATAAATAATAACGAGAATAATAATAATTATTCAATACAATAAGAGTCTTTTTATTACTTTTTACTCGACTGGGTCAAAAGAAGGGTAGTATTATTTGGAGCGTTCTATGTTTGTAAAGTTCTTAAACCTAATTGAAGCCTAATGATTCTAATGATTCATCTTTATTATGGAATTAACTTAAGCCATATGATTATTTTTTATTTAGCAGTCGAGTTGTCTTAACTAGAGTTATACATTGCAGATGATTGAATGAACAGCAGTTTGATGCTTGAATATTATATTTACGTCGCTATACAATTTATCGGTATCTCTGGATAAGAAATCCGTATAATAAAGTTCCTGAATAACCTTAGAAAGTAGCTCATTTCACAGTTTGCGTGTCGCGTCAAAAACGATCGTAAAAACCAGGAATCCCATCGATATTATCCCAAAGATGAAGATAAAATTCAATCTTCGATAACTAATATAAAGCTAGAAAGGTCATATCGACATCTATTAAAACTGGAACAGGTAATAACGTAGTTACTTTTTTTGTTGTATTTAAAAACCTAAAGCTCTTGTCGAACAGACAGCAATTCGAAAGCGTTGCGAAGTGAAAGAGATCCAAAGTTAAAATCAAATCAAGCGAGTTAGCGAAGCGAAGATTGAACGTCATACTTGTATTAGCAGTCTTTGAATACACGACGCCTTACAGAGGGCAAATGCGGAACGCGAAGTAAAAGCGATACGCGATCGTTGTAGGTACTTGTATACAAAATATCCAAGTATTTTTTTCTAAACATACATACAACTTCCCCCAGGGAAGCTAAAAGATTTATAAAATTTGTCAGCGATTTGTTTGTACAATATCTTTGGATTTTATCAAAAAATACCGAACTTTCTGTTTCGGTTAGTATTCTCCACGAGTCTTGTTCTATGCGGGTAATTTGACGTCTACGCTTTGCAGTGCCGTCTTAAGCATATTCCGCGCCGGGGTGCTATTAATTAGCCGGCGCCCCTATTGTTGCAAAAAAAATCGCAAAGTAATTTCAATTTTCCATTTATTAATTTCTCTAAACTCTGTAATTTATGTATATAAAAAAATCGCATATAATCTAAATGTTAGCACCTAATAAAAATCTAAGTTTGTAGTGCTCGGCGCCCCCTAGTACCCCGCGCCCGGGTGCGGCTGCACCCCTTGAACCCCCGGGTAAAGACGGCCCTGACGCTTTGAGTTCAGATTCTCCGCGTTTTCGACTTGGTTCGCTTAGCTTCTGTTTCCCAAGGGTTTAAAGCCTAAAGCCCTTAAGCCTTGGGAATAATAAACAGCTTATTTTTTTAATATATGGGAGTAAAGTTAATCATTACTTTTTTTATTAAATATGAACTGAACCCAGCGGGGTGTAATATGAACTAAGTTTTAAGTTCAACATTGGCTATAACGTTGGTGAGGCTATCTCGATTACAAAGCGTGGACGAGGTTTCCGCCGTTTTTAACAAATAATTTTTAAGCGTTAGACCGAATTTTGACAGATGTAATAATAAAATGAACGTTTAATATACGTATAATTTTTTTTTATTGGTTAATGTTTTTGTATAAAAAACTCTGTGAAATATATAATTATTTGAAAATATCTTCATAATAAAAGTTACACAATAAGATGAGTATTTACGAAGAATATATTAAGATTTAAAATTTAAGTATACGCGTGACTGGTCAAACTGAAGCCTGGGGTAAAATACGGTATCATCCTATTACAAAAAACCAATTCTATCGGGAATATAATAAGTTTTTCAAGTGCCATTAAGATTGCTGATCTAGACTACAAATTCTCTAAAAAAACTGCGACCCTATTTGTGCCGCCACATTAATCAGACATAAAAATCTATTGCCGAATATTTGCTAGTCATTATCATGATTGCACCTGATTTAATTCAAATGTTTACATTGGTAAACAAATATTGTTTAGATATTTTGCACAAATGACGAAATATATAACGTTTTAATATTGTCCCCAATCGTCTGATTTATTAAACTGAAAAACAAATCAACATCAACAAAAGTTCTTTTACCGTATTTCGAAACAATAGTGTAGAGGGCAGATACAAAGATTTAAGCTACAATAGTTGATTAACTTCGATCAATGCATCGGCTTGAAGCTTTGAACTCAAAAGTCCCTGTTACCTGTCGGCTTAATTAAAGTGTACGAGAGAGCAGGATATATGCAATCGTTTCTGTGAGTAGCTTTATCAAAGTAGTTTAGCTTCACATTTCTGCAGATATTAGCAATACTCTTATGTTTTTTCCGAGAACCTTGTACAACACACGCGAAAAATTTCCTTTAAATTGCTATAGCCATTTATGACGTTTTTCAAACGTTGATGACATGTGTCATGGCGGCTCTACACAGTGGCCAACTGGGCATGGCCGCAACCTTGGCCATCATGTTGGCCAACGTGTAGAGCCGGCGTACGCAATTCGTACGCGGAATGAACGCAGTGCCGTCTACTCGTATGCGTACCATCAACCACCTGCCAAAACGCACGCAGTGAGAACGCACGTATCAAATACACGCTTCGTCAGTGTTCAAAAAGCGTCATATACAAAGGCTCTTGTCGAATATAATACACGTAGAAGAAATTACTATTGTATATAAATAAATAAACAGATAAAGTTGAAGTGACTTACAAATAAAATGGGTTCAAATTAAAAAATCATCCCCTTTATTTCTTGTTTGAACAGAGTTCATTGAAATGTAAAAAATATCCTTATTACCTAAGTATGGTAAGATACCGTCCGTAACCCTTATAAGGTCGACTTCATTTCATTTCTTCCTAACAAAATTCTGTGTTCAACAACGCTTGGACGATTATTTCAGTACTTGGGCACGCTAAATGGAAAACAAGAAATCTGACAACTACTTACAATAGGAACCCTCCCATAAAATGGAAATATCGTAAACTAAAGAAATGTTTAGGAAGAGAAAATAAACACGCTGCGAAATATACTTTTAAGGCTTATTATTTGTTCTTATTCCATTTCAGATCATAATAAGAATCGCAGGGTGCGATCCGTTATCAGGAACATTTGCTTCAAAGTGGTTTCAAAGTTGATTTAACTTAAGCAATTGAACTTTATTAAAGCTTGGTCTTTTTCATTTTTACATATATAACCAATCATATTTTCCAGTTAATATATCATACTCGTAGTATTAAATTATTATTTAGCATTATCAGTAAAACCATATTGTTTATGAAAAGATATTAAATATTGATATCATACAAATATGAAAAAGAATAGGGTTTTTGTTCCTCTTAATTTTACAACAATAATTAATTAATGTTCTTCTAATTAAAGATTAAACACAACCAGGTATTCTTCAGGATATGCAACTAATTAAATTCTCATGTCTTGGCTGTTAATTAAATTTCTCATTAATGTGTAGCTGTCGGTGTATCAAGCTATCTGCCCCAATGAACCTCTTTTAGCAAGGAAATGAAGATTGAATTCGTACATACTCAATAGTAGGTAAAAGTACTCATTTATTTTTCTTATCCTGTGTATAAGATCTGTCAACCCTCTCTTTCTCCGAAGTGAGAATGTTTCTAAAGGATGGATTTATGCCTTTATTAGCTTTCTACAAACAAATGTATAAGTTCTATGAATAAGTTCTCGGCTACTTAGAGTTGTTCTATATTAGGTATGTTTATTATTTTCCCTTTATGTTGTTAGAAGAAGTTATTGAAACAACTTGAATTTGTTTCAAGTCCGCCTTTGCTTAAGTAAGATTAATTTATTTGTGCTTGATGTTCGTGAAGTTTTATGTTGTACAGTCACGTGCAATGAAAAGTATAAGCTTTGACTACGAATTTCAAATAAAATTGTTGAGTAGCTATTTATTTTGGAAACTTTCAGAGTGGACATTTATTTGAAAATCTTCCTGTGTAGGTATACATTTCTTTGCCCGTGACTGTACTGTTATTATCAAGTTAATTCATTTTTATTTCCTAGTTCTGTACATACCTAGTTCTGCTTTGTCTTCAGTGTTATCATTAATGTTAAGTATCTTGTTAAATTAAGCATCTGCAAGGTACCTTCTGCAGCATATTCTGTCATTGACATCTTAGACAGTTAATAAACTTCGCGCTAAATAATTCCAGCTGATTATTCAATTCAATATCAGTGGCTGGTTGTGTTATATTTATTACGTAAGCAATATCTCCTCTCTCTTGCTTCACGTCGGGAAATATTACTTTTCCCCTTATACTCGTATGTTGTACGTAACCTGCGCTCAAAACTATTAGATACTTACTCATATCTTTTTATAGGTTAAATTTCTTGACCCTTTTGTATGTTGTTTTCCCGAATTAACATATTTTTTAAATATTTAATTATTTATTGCAATTTTATTATATTAAATGTTACTAAGCTATTAGATAATCCTGTATAGTTTAATTTTGTTACGTAAGACTATTTTTCAATATTTTGTTGAAAATAAATCTTTAAACCTTTAATATCAGTTTGCCTTAGGAACACAAAATTTATCGAAGCAGTAGATAATTTAATATTGTTATTGATCGTTTAATAATAAACAGGGCCTTGATATTGTGATGGGCAAAAATTTCATATCATGGATAGATAGTGTTCTAAGAAACGAACCTAAATATATGGAACATTTTCATATTTTCTTCAGTATTATTATCTAAACATATTTCATAGTAAATTCATAAATATCGAAATTTGCTTCATAACGTTTACCTACCTATTAGTTTCTATATTTGTAAATTGGCAACATCTGGCAAAGTAAGCATTAAAATTTGCTCTTTAGTTTTTTTACATAGAGTAACATGTTATACCTACCTAAAATTGCAAGCCGTGAATTTAAAGAAATTAGAGAAAGCAACAAAATAACAGACAGACCACATTCACATAATTTATTTTTGTATAATCACGATTGCTTTACTATAAAGTTATTACTGCTTTTCGTCGATACTAGCAAGAGCTACTTCCTTAACGCCAGTTAACGACCCTCCCGGGTGTTCCGCAAAATAGGTTAATATTTATGTTAGTACCTATAATGTTATTGTTGGAGATAATTTAAAATCTTCACTGATCTGTCGTTAAACTTTTATAGTAAACGTAGCTGTAAAATGTCTTTTAACGTACCTATGCTTACAATCTTATAGGCAACTAGTCATTCACTTTTTCCGGGAATACCGTTCCAAGAGATAAGAAATAATATTGTGGCAGCCCTGATAAATAATTATAATTAAAATTAGTCTACTTTATACAGATACGAGTACTTATGTGTAGATTAAGTAGATATGACTTCGTAATAGTTATCGGTGTAAAAAGAACAAAGTTATGGCGAGTAACCATCCCCTATTAAAATGTCTTTAAGGTGTTTCATTTGCTGTACTTGAGAGATAATTAAGAACTTTCATTACCTTAATTTACGGCGGCTGTAATTATACTATTGCGGAAGCGTTTTTCCGTTCTTAAAATAATTTCACTACAAGCCCTTACAAGACAGGGTCACTACCAACTAGGCTACGGAGTTATCTAAAGGTACCCAATATTAATTATGAGATTTACCCTTAGTCTCGTTGAGGTGAGAATCTGTTTGCAGGTTATTGGATGAATGATCGCGAAGTATCTCTCGGTACATATGACGACCAGGATGAAAATTGACGCAGTATAGCTTAGTGAATGGACGAATTGATACATCTTGCAAAGGAAGTCGCCGAATACCCAACTGAAACAAAAAATAATTCCAATTAGTTATGGAAAAATCTTCTACAGATAGAAAAAAGTATATGGAAACATAGTATGTATAAGTACAACACTTATGCAACGCTCCTATCAAATATTAATTATTTTTGAGTAGCCCTAATTTATTATATCAATAATGAATATCTTACAGTTTCAATAATATTATTTGTCTGTTCTAAGCTACTACGTCTTTAAAAAAGGTTAATATATAATATCAGACAAACCTATATAAATAATTTAAACATTTCTTAATATGTTTCATTTTGTTTGTAAATAATAAACTCAATGTAAGCATTAGTTACTGAGATATTATACAAAAGTTACACAGGACTTACTCATAACATCAAAATGAATTTAGGCGTGGCTGATGTAGACACCGTAGTAGGTACTCGTAGATATAATTTTAACTGTATTATAGGGGTTCTTGAAGTGTAATTTAATATGTAAAACAAGCAACGATCATGTGATTTTCCTAATTAGATATGCCACTTTGAAGTGTGAAAGGTATTGAGTCTGTATAGTAAGTAATATCAAAAAAATCCAAGTGCGCATCAGGCCATTTAAAAATTCATCTCTACTTGACGATACATACTTTAAAACTAGTTATATTTTTTCTACTGTTTTCTAGTGCTAAAGGAAGATGAATGAATGGCGGATAAAGGATTGCATGTTGTTCTTGATCACCTATTCGGAACCTTATAAGAGTATGTAGTATTGGGATAAAATAGAATAGGTACTATTTATTATACAGCACAGAAATAAAAACAGGTAAATAATAGTTACATATTAGAATCAAGGATATTTAAAATACTACCTACTAAATAGTTTGGCTATTTTGGCTTTTACCTATTGTAGCTCTGTGGTACCAGTTACGATTTGTGGTTCAACGTTAACGTCTTACGTCTCAATAAGATGAAATTGCCAAATCTGTTGTTTATTGCGGTCAAAATTAAAAAAGTTTAGAAGTAATACTCGCATTTCACGTCTAAAAATGGGTATAAAACAAAATCGCAATATAAGTTATTCGCGTTCTCGACAGTCTACAAGATTGCATAAGTTTCTTCCCATATCACTAAAATTAATCTCGCTACTTCCTTGGCAGTAACTTGTACCCATTCTTAACTACACTGATATTTGTTACTGTAATCTTCAGACCAAAAAGTATATAGACTCTATTTTCAGAATAAAAAAGTGAGGCATTTTTTTTTAAGATCTCAAATACGTCTAAAAGCATGGCCTGCCAAGCAATATACCGGGAAACATTTTAATAATTTGCTATTTATGTTATGTTTTTCCGACTATGCTTTTTTGCTCCGAAGGCCGAATCGATAATATATTTTTCGGTTTGAGCTTTAATCTTAGTGAAGATCAAATCTATTCATTTAATGCTCTTTAAGTATTACAACAAATACATCCTTATTTTATTAAATACGTAAGCGATTTCTTTCAGACAACCTAGCGAATACGATGAAAGGAAAATCATGTCTTAAGTAATCAGCGTAGGATGTACCTACTACCTATGTACACACATGATATCTATACATAATGTAGAGACGTACTTAAGATGACATACCTACTATGGAAAGGTATTGTATGATTAATTACTACGAATGATTATTAGGTATATCTACACAATTGAGTAATTTTATTGCACAGTGTAAATAACTGCAATTATTCGTAATATTAATTCAACTTACATCATTTATCAAACGTAATGGTCATGACGTATCTACTCAAAGATTTACTCAGATCTGAAACTAACCCACTTGATTGATATGTTCGTTACACCTAATGTTTAGAAAATAAGAAGTGTGTTTAACTTACCTCGGTATAAGATAAATAGACAAATTTTGAAACACACAAAACACGCCGACGCATAAGTCAGCTACTGCTAAATTCGCCAGAAAAAAATTGGTTATTGATCGCAGACGTCTCGATAACGTCACGACTAGAATAACCAGCAGGTTACCTGTAAAAGAAAATTCAATTGAATTTTTAGGTTTTCAAATCAATAGGGAGTCGTGCAGACAAATACGAAGATACGAGTTATGCATAAGCCAATGGCCGTTTCTTCATTTGAACGATACGATAATGATATCACTGGAGGCACATTTGTTTAAAAATGTTCACAATATTGCAGACGAAAGAACAGACCAATGCGTGACAAGTCAGCTGAAGGAGCTCCTTTCAATATACATGATTGTTGTATATTTATAAATTAATTTTTAGCCCAACATAAAGGTTTATCAATGGGTATTCGCTAAAAAAATAATATTTCAAATATAAAAGTGCTTGTAGGTAGTAAATACTTTTCCAAAACCTTAGTAATTAAATCTTATATAAGTACAAAGAAGTGTGCAATTCACACGTTTTAAGTAGTTTACTTTTTTGAATTCGCTCTGAAGAAGTTTCATCCTATCCATGCTTCCTAACTCTCTACTACTCTACTAACTCTCTACTGTCGCTTTTTCGTTTCATCAAGTTCAAATCACATCTGGATTTTTTTTTATACGTGGGAATCCAATATAACATCTTTTCTTAGTAACTGAAGCCAATGAAATGACAAAGAAATTGGATAAGATTAATGTCTCCAAGGTCATAATACATAGAAGGTATACTTATATAGCTTTAAATTAAAAAAGAATTGCCCTATTTTTGTCTCACCTTAACAAGATATACTTATTTGATTTTTTTAGAACAAGGTTTATTTGAACTGAAATCCTAAATAATTAACCAGAACACTAAAAATGTATAATGGAGTTTTTGTATGGAACTAGCCAATATGATGCAGGACAACGTCTGCCAGATCAGTTATATAATAAATATACTTTGCGTATAACGTAGATAGTATCACCAAAAACTGACAATATCATTGTTATTAGTATTATCCTGCCCATCTATATATTTTTCTTGATTGGTACATGTTGAAATTACAAAATAATGCTTTGTCTCTAATCTGGAAAATATCCCAAAAAGTAGAATGCCTTCTCTGCCACAATTTGTGTTATTTACCGTGTAATTAAGAGATCCTTGTTGATCTCATTTCCTTTTTTCCATTTCTTTAAAAAGGTTGTTTCATCTGATTATAAACGTAAGTACATTTTGTCGTAAAAGCAACCTACCATTACTAAAGTAATGGTTGATTAATTTATAGTACTGAAATCTAAGCTAAGTTCAATTTTTAGAGGTGGGCGTGCAAAGGGTATTAAACATCAAAAGTTTGAGGTCTCTTTCTATAAATGTTCAAGAGAAAGCCCGATTGTACAAATAGCTCAGTCCTTAAATACAATCCCTATATTACCCTACTATGACGGTTATGACATCAAAGATTCAAAACCTGTCAAGCACGTTTCAGTCTTGTTACTTTAAGATATTGACTGTACAGTTTAGGAGAGGAATTTAACCTATTCAAATATATTCTTTTAGTTTTATTCTAATACTTAGAGATTAAAATTACCTCGATAATTACGACTTTAAACGATTTCTAACAGTTTTATTTACGTATCACTTAAAATAAAGAAACAAAAGTTAAAACATGAAATTTTCATACCCTGGGAACACTGCAAAGTGGAAACTAATCTAAAAGGTCCCTTTCATAATATTAAATAGATTCTAATCTTATCATAATGATATAAAATTACTGAAAACATTCTCTATGATTACACAAACCAAAACAATTTCGGTAACTAAAAGGGGACCCAGACCCAAAATATCAAATTTCTCTGATACTAAAGATAAAGTATACATTTCGCAAAATTTATACGAAACCACATAGGAACAAAATTTCTTTGGAAATTATTTAATTATTTAGCCTGGATACCTTTTAAACTTGACCCTAAACAGGTTAGCATTTTGAAGCAAAATTCGAGTATTTATTCAAAACCCTGCCAAGTGCGTGTCAGGTTACGCGGAGTATTTGGTAGGTAGTTGCCCTAATTTATTATATTCGTGTTACATTAAGATGGTTTTCCCTTTAAATTCAATAAAATGGGTAGGTAATTAAGAATGCATTAGATTTGTTAATTCTTTTGTCGGTTAGGTATTGTACTTATAAGACTGTACCCGACTAATACCAGGATAGTAAGCTTTTCGAGCCTAAGTTATTAATACAGATAGATGAATGTTTGTGGTTAGCGCCTTAAGAACTTACCAATTTTTGAGTAAGGCTAAAATACGATAAGATTGTTTTAGAAGTGTGGTGTGTGCCGTGAAAGCCAATAGGATTAAATGAAAACAGTTACTTAAAGGGTCTCCCTCTCCCTTTTGGTTTGAGGCTTATTTAACTGAAAACCGACTAAAAAAGCAATTTTGTTTCGGTTGTGAGTGAAAGGCGTAGCTGTTCCGAAGTTAACCGAAGCCGGGCTTTTATTACTGATTTTAAGTAGAGTTTCAGTTTTTATACACTGAAAACAATGATTAGCCAATCGACCAACTAGGTGGTAATAAGTTGATTAGTCAGCTTTTTGTAGTCGACTAATCGACTTATTACTAGTAATTTAATATTGATTACTGCCAAAAATTGGCTAGAAACTCACCAAAGAAACAGCAACAGAAGACGATCGTATATAGAGTGATAAATATAGCTCTGACATCCGTTCGATCGAACACGAATTCCTCATCTTCGAACGTAGAATGACTGTCGTTCAGCTGTGATACGTTAACAACTGTGTCCGCTCCCAATACCGGCGTCCGGTTCAAGCGCTCAGAATTGTTATTTAGATTTGAAGCGATGAAAAACCTCATATTGTTCATTTCTCAATCAGATGGTTTATGATTTCAGCTGATATATTGTCTTGTGGATCTCCATTTTCTGCAACAAAGATATAAATTATTAACTAAATTATTAATACATAAATAAATAGTAATATTTTCAGAATAGCGATAATGGACGTAGACGTAACGTAGCCATTGTTTTCGCTTTAAATTTTAATTAAAATTTTATAAAAGGTCTTTTGTTTATGTCTATAAAATGTCGCTATACCAGCTCGTAATGTAGGTATATTCAACGTAATGGATACCTCACGCCTTCGTAAGTCAACTTAAATTATAGCTTCACTAAATCCTAAAGCGAATTCGGAAAAAAATCGCAGGATAATAAATTAATGTCCTCAACCCTGGGGTAGTGATAAAATCTAGCTACCTACTTAGATTTTAAAGACTTCACGTTGAAACACTTCTTGTCTTTGTAATAATCATCCAGTTTATAAAACACTTCACTTGAAGCGTCTTACTTTTTGTTCCATTAAAATAATGCTTTCGACTTGAGCTTTTCATTTACACGAACACTTTGATCACCTGACAGGGAATTTATAAATAAAAATTACAATCTTTTAGTGATTCAAGAGATTGAAAGCTCTAAGCAAAACATGAGTAGTCCTTTGGACTCGAGCAAGAGGGTGGTTGCAGTCAGACTAACTTAACTGAATGTTAATATTAGTAATTATTATTATCGACTTACTGGACAATTTTCGTCGCCTTTTACAAACCCTGGTTTCGCAAGAAGCGTCTTTATCTTTAGTACAGTTCCTATGTAACATGATAATATAGTGGAAATATCACCAAATATAATAACTACAACGAAATATAATATTGAAGTACTTAACTACAAGTACCTACTCGTATATCCATTTTAATAATAGGTTTCATGTTTATACAGAGGCCTATAGATTGAAAATTTCGGGGAGTGGTGAAAGGAATCGTTATCGCGTATACACATAGACATTGATGATGTATCGTACCTACAATACACTCAATATCGGTACACAACATACTAGCATGATATTCATAAATTAACGCATGTTGTGTACGTGGATAACATTTTACGTGTCCTACGTGGGACGTTGAACAGACACAGATTCTGACCTAAATGAAAGCCGACGAAGACTTTAACGCGTTTAACTATTTATGCTTTAAAAAATATGGTGTAATCATATCGTCTGTATAGAAGTTTTCGGGTTAATTTTCTTTTAAATAGAATAAGTTCATACTAATTTCGTTTTTTTCTGTGTTATGTGGTTGTTCCTCTGTTTCCATTATTTATCTATGTTCTTTGTCACAATTAGTTGTCTCCATGCAAATTGTAAAGGGTTGAAAATTAAACACGAGTATGGGTAAAAAAAATAAGTGGATCTGATAATTTCGAGGGTTCATATCCACAATGTACACTTCAGCGAGACCTAAATTGTTTTGCTATTTATTTAGGTTTTAAATAATAAACCAAATACTGGATTAAGCACCGAACACTCGAATATTAAAAACAATATCAAATTTCAAGATAAAATTAAACGGTGGTGGAAATATCCAAACAAATCATAAATCTTAACAAACAATGAGCAATATTCGTTTTGGACGGCTGTAACTACTCCAAATTTATTGTACCATCAAACTGCTTTAAATGCTAACGTAATAAAATCCTACGGATCTTACGCGCTCAAAAAAGAAATAACAATGTAAGATTTTATCTATTTCGAATAAAAATAATCGTGGGAGAAATATGTCTAGAAAATTAATGAAAGATAGGTACTAATAAAATAACGAAATATCTAATACCTACTATTATAATAATTCATTCATTGTATACGTACAGGGTGACCCATCAAGTATGTTTTACAGGTTCTATGATTAGAGAACATTAATAGCTATCGATTTTATAGTCTTTGTATCTTAAACTTTGTTCAACATATCCCGCTATTAGTCATAATATTTAGATATTATAGTATTTTAATCTTTGTGTTATTGACAGAGGACAAATAACTCGTGTTCCGGTTGAGGCTTAAATGCCTGAGTGATACAGGCAACTTTGCCTATTACCTTAGATTGTATTCATGAGAATGCTCCAGCAAAGAAAGGCATTAAAAGCCTTTTGCGGTATAGGAGGCACAATAACACTACTCACATACTTGAAACTACACTCATATTGTTGATTGTTGGCAATGGGATTTCCGAGCCGATCCAAATATGTAAATCAAGTTTCTTGGCATAGTTCGCTGAAGTTGCTTGCCTAGAAATGGTCTATAATAGTTCGATATTTCGGATATTATCGTAAATTCGTACCAGTATCATAAACTACCAAAAGGATGGGTAACTATAGGTGTGAACCGTGTATACTAAGTATTGTAGTATAGTGCGATTAAACAATAATATATAAGAGTAATATGGCAGGAAATTTTTCAGATCACTGAGGAATATAGTAGTTTTCACCATGTTGCTTCAGTGGGTAGTTAGAGGAAGAGGTCCAGAAGAGCTCCGGCAATGATTAACGAATGCTATCTAACAATAAAAACCGACACCAACAGCAATAATAATTCCTAGATAGTAATAGTACTATTTACCTACTCTAGGAAGTACGGAAGCACTCAAGAAAAATTACCACTAATGGTCAGCCTTTTTCACAATGATCGTGACTCAAATTGCCTGATTCGGTCATTTAGGATCGACACTCTGGGCCGGATTGTGAGAACAATATACAGTACTTTAGCAAATTAGAGAAGTATTCATTGTATTTATAGGTATTTGACGCAGAGATACGTTGACGAGTTATTTAAGTAACTCTCGCCAAGAATGTGAAAAGTATAAATCGGACCTATAATGTATTTTTAATGTCACATAGAAAGGTATTAACGACTGGCATTTTTATGCTAGACTGTTTCCGCGTTGTAACTAAAAGTATCAGTAGGTATTTAGACAATTAATACGTATAATTTGTAGGAACTTGCGTAATTTATCTACACGAGCATCAAAATGTCGAAATGACATTCATACATTCGTACTAAATCACAATGATAATAACATTATCATTCATTAGCCCCTGAATAATCGCTGCGATATAAGCAAATGCGTAACGCAAAAGGTAATTGTGTGTTAATAAAGCTATGCATTTTCGTGCCATTACCGCCTGTACGTCGTTGTTGTCGTTGTAATGTGCGACTTTTAGTCGTATTACAGTCGCACTTATTAATATCAAGTTCGCCAAGAAAAGTTCTCTAATAAACGTATTCGATCAAAAGAATACAAAACAGCAGTCAGACACAATAGATGAATACTAAAGTAATAATGAGTGTATAGTTATGGACCTTATTATGGACAGTAATTAAATGGTAATTGAATATTCTGAGCACGTAAGATTAAGGTTATAAATGTAAACGCCATAAAAGTTTTATGATAAAACTTATTTTTATTAACCGACTTTCTTTTGTTGGTAAGTAACAATAAGATTAAAAAAAAGGTCATAAATTTTTCAAAAATGAATAATCATATCGATCATAAGATAAAACCCTTTCCTTTATCTCATGTATTAAATTTGTTTTAAAGTGGTATGTAGACGGAATACATGTGTAAGGATCAGAGGGGTTAAATATGCACAAGAATTTATACAGTCCAGCAGTCAGTCGCGAAAGCATGTAAATTTTAACATTAGTAGACATTTTACAAAGGATGTGCCTAATTACGTCGTACGAGACCCTTGTAACGCATGGTCCAACAATTAATATACTTACTCTCGAAATAGTGTTTTGCGAAAGTAAAACATATAATTTTTAATATGTAGATATTAATTTTATTTTAATTGTAAATGTTTATCCTGGGGATGGCATGAGAGAGAAAGTTGTTTGTTTAATCAGTGAAGATAGGGTTAAATTGCTAGTAATAACAAACAAAATCTACCAAATGCGTGTCAGGTCACGCGCAATATAGGGTTTCGTAGTTGCTTGTTTAATCGTTAATCTGATAAGCCTGCCTGTCTGCGACAGTTTTCCTTTAAAATTCATTTTATGTATCATTGTTGTGATTTATTTTTAAACCTAAAGGTTTAGCCAGAAGGGGGGGAATCTTTTTTACAAATTGCAGTCCAAAGCTTATTACCCAAAGAGCTCTCTTAATTAAAATATGGTTTTAGGAGACCCAAGATGTTTTTGAAAGACTTAAGGATGTCTAAAAATATTTTACATTATGAGGAAAAATTAAGCCAGAAGTTATATCAATAGGTACTCGTGGGAGATACTCCACCTTCAGATGTTAGTCGGGATTTTTATCGACTATTTAGAAATAATTACTATCAGAAGCAGTTAATTAATTGACTATGACGCCTGAACCAGGATTTACGTAAATAATTCTCCCAGTGGTGTCATTTGTTGTTGTCATTAAAAACATACGATCTATTATAAGCCATTTCCTACAAACTGGGAAACAGTCGGTTTTGTTTGTTTACCATAATTGATGTGTTTAATTATAGAACTCCAAAAACAAACCGCTATTTCAACTTCTACATTTTGATGCTACTCGGGTAGCATGCCAAGGGCGGGTTTCTATTTTATGTAAGTATAATAAATTAAACAGATTTCTGTACCTAACCATGTTGTATTATTGAGCAATGTAAATATTATTTCACGGAAAATGCTGACTTTTTATGAAGGAGTTTTATGAAGTTCCACTTTAAAACAGCTGCGTAGCTTCAAATAATTAAATTTATTTCAAAATGAGTAAATATTTGAGTCGTTTGAATAAAATTTTGCACACATTAAACATACTGGTTACAAATTTATAGCGCAGCTTATAATTTTGCCTCTAATCGCTTCCTTATTTCATGTGCTCCAAGATAATTATGCATTTTAAAATAATTATGTTGCAAAGTACCTATAGTGTAGCTGTGTAGGTCCAAGATGGTTTCAAAATGTGAAAGAGTCACGACAGTCGTAGGTATAATATAATGTAAAACAGTACCTAGTGAGTAGTAAAGTAGGTATTACAATTACAAGTAAAAGAGTAGGCATGTAGGTATTCATATAAAGTTGATTAGCTAACAAACTATGAGTTCCTGCACTGCGCACGGCCCAACTTCTTGTTTAGTTTTTATTTATACCATACATCCTACTAAGCTCTAAATTTGCCTTTATTCATAGCAACATTCTAGAAAATTTTCTCCCTCATCGATTATAATAAAATAAATCATTATCGGCTCTACAAACAATGTAGCTTGCCAATTTTATTTCGCACAAGCCAATGATTCTACGCGATATGTCGGAAATCTCTGTTTGTCTAATTATTTAGGCAATCAATTACTCGGCAATGAAAGAAATACTTAACACAATAAGGCCTGGGTGCCTCTCTATTATGACGCTCTGTGATAAGAGAGATAAGGTTTTTAATTAAGTAAGAGAAAGGGTCTGTGCCTTATATCCGTAGATTAGTGAAGCACTAAGGCTAATTAGACGATAAGATGTTACATTGTAATTTGCTAATTCAATTTACGTTTAAGGCGCTTTAATTCTTGCGGGTAAGTACTATAATTAGTCTTAAGTAAACTTAATATTGTTAGTCGTAAGTTGGTAATCTACCCCTACGAATGAAGTTATGTAGGTACGCGCTAAATGATAATAACTGTGGATGATGGTCGTTAAATGGTTATAGTGTAAGAGGTGTAAGGTGATCTTTCGTTTAAGGTTACTGTGCTTTGAACCACGTATTTTAATCACAATGTTAAGTATTAATGTATGCACAAGTACCTATCATAATAACATTCGAATATTCCCAGAGATTAACAATATTATTCTTACCCTTCCCGTAATAATACACTTCCGCTATCCTAATAGCTGTCGGATCAAGAATGTGACGGCATTTTGCAAATCTTTTTTTATCGTCTCATTTACTCTAAACTAAAGCATTTACGCATCCCAAAATACAATGTAAATGAATAGACTATGTGAAACCTAAATATTTATCTTTGAAATGCGAATTTTAAATTGAAGTCGTAATTTGAAAATAAACAGAATTAAATTCAGACAGGATAAATGTGGGTGATTGAATTATACGGTATTTACGATGCCCTGTAAAAATCATTAGCAACTTGAAGCGAATCTCTGGTCTATTTTTCTGTATCCTATTCGCTAAAAACGTTCTATAAAAAAATTCCATTACGATAATACACATAAATTACAAATACACATTAATAGACTATAGACTTCATGCAAAAAATATTTATAGCCTAGCAAATAGTTATTAGAAGCGTACTTGGGTCAAATTTACACCAAGAGTTATGTTTGTCCTAACAGAAGTTGAGGCTTACCGAATCCCGATTTACGGCGGTAAAATTTACTACTTGATGTCTGCTTTAGTACACATTAGTTACATAATACATCGATAGTCGTAACAGTATTATAATAACTCGTTGCGTGTTAAAATAGTAAGCGATAAGATCATGTATTCGGCGTTTATGATCGATTACAATTCATAAATGTAGCTATTTGTGGTGTTATAAAAATTGTGTTATGAAGCTTTGAACTTCATACTGTGGGCAGGGAGTTTTAATTTCAGGCTGGAGTACAAAGTTGTGATTAAATCTTCTTGTCAATGGCTTACTTTCAACCGTAATTGTAATTAACTGACTCCAAAAATGTCGGTGACCAACAATGACGTTTTAGGTGTTCGTAAATATTAAAGGACTAATAGTGTATCTGATTCATGATCCTGAATACAGATGTATCTTGTTTCCACAGCAACCGAAATACGTAATCGTAAATTATTCATGTTGTAACGATTTACTCTAGTAAAGGTTGAAATCGATAACTTAATTGTATAAAATCTTCACCATGTAGAGTTAATTAATATTGAAGATTTCACTATAACATTTTTGAATAAAATGCATTTTGTACATGTAAATATTGTTTGAACTTTTTCCAGGGCTTTTCGCGGAAGTAGTAAGTTTGCAAATTATAGTTCTTTAAACAAACCCAAGCTCTATCAAATTAAACTAAGGAGACATAAAAACAACTAAGACATCATGAAGGAATCTAGCGTTATTGTCTCATGCTTTCTGGTGCCGGTCGAATTGACCTATACTTAAGAATATGACTATAGAGCCCATTATAGGTACTTACTTCTTAAAACTGACTTAGAGTTTCGATCGTAAAAATAGAAGATTTAACCGGGTTTAACGCTGTATTTATGTTATAATAATTATAATACCTATCTAGGTAATCCCTCCAAAATTTGCTTTGTCGAGAATATTTTTTTTTAATTTCCTAACAGCGATGTAGGTATTACTTCCTACTCTATAAATTACGCTGATTAAGCGCTCCTTTTGAGTAGATGTCACAAAAAAAAACATTTCTGTGTTAAGATGATTTTTATAATTTTCATGTTAGACGTGAATTTATTACTGGCAAAGTTACAAAGAAATCATAAGACCGGCTTTTGGTAAATGAGATAGTACATTTAAAACAAGTACAATAATATTTTTCTAATTACGTCGGTACAATCACAATCAAAGAGTTTTACATGAAAACCTGCGTAAGTTAATATTTTATAAATAAGAATATTTTACGGAGCCTAGCTTACAATCACTGAAGTAATTCTTATTTGTTTGTTGTCTGTATTCACCGTAAAGAGAGAATCTGTCGGTAAGAAACTTCCTAAAGTAATTTTCACTTTAATAAAGTACCAGCGTACAGTAAAATTTGATACTGCCACCTGCTACAAAATTATATGAATAGCTTTGTGTTTGGGCTTAGCTGAATAATGTTTATATTCAAAGTTTATTCAAGAAACATGAGTGGAATATTCAATAGAGTACGACAAGAAATAGAATGACCTGATTTTTCATTACCCGTATCCTAAAGTACATAGACCTATGGCGTCTTGGAAAACTTTGTCTTGTGCGTGTGAGGCCACGCGCGAGTTCCGTTGTAGCCATAATTATTTGATCTACTTATCCGTGAAAGATTTCACTTTAACTTTCTTTTCTAACTTTCGATCGGCCTGTGTGTAATTTTCGTCACCGCACCGCTCGATTACAAGGTTCCACCAATACCTAACTAACTTAACGTTCGTCCGAAGTTTGATTCTCAAGTTATTTCTTACTACGAACACGAACTTATTTCGTAGAATGCCATGACATGAGTTCCTTCATAAAGCTAGTCCATCGCCAGAAATAGAGCAGTGAGTATGCTGACGAAGAATGCCGTAATTAAAGAGATAAAGACAATACATAAATAGAAAAAGGCCAAAGAAAACAACCAAGATTGAGTAGGTTATCTGTACTTTCATTAATTCAAAAGCGAACGAGGGTGAAAAAGGTGTTCTCTCTCACTATTTAGCATGAAACTCTACCCCTAGAAATAATCCTGACTTGTATACACATAGCATAATTATTACTAAGCCCGACTGCCGTTTGAAGGGTCTTGGGTTAAAGTCCCAGTGAGGCAGAAATTTAAATGATGAGTTTTTCTGTCTGAATATAGGAACCTATGTTTTTTTTCACGTATTCGTGTTGTCTATGGCACTCACGACACCGAGAATAATAATCCTATGCATGTTGAGCTTTCCTTATTTAATTTTACTGATCTACCTACTGTTAATAAACAAAAGACAAATGAATATTAAGCAAAGTCAGATAGAGGCGGTTTCGGCCTAGCGAAGGATTGTTAACTGATGACTTCTCACTTCCATAAGCTAAATTTGCAGATTTCACACAAAACTTTTCAGCTTTGAAACAAAACAGTGAACTACCTTCTCTTGATTTAGTTATACACAGTAATCCTTACGTTTGTATTTTATAGAGACCCAAGATAATTGCTTCACATTATAGTTTTAACTAATTACAGAATAGAGGACACGGTCCTCTCATACTCGTAATTCGTAATACACTGATGCCTAGAACGTATTTAGGTAGTCAGTACAATGTCCCAATGCGCATTAACGGAGGGAATATAGTGTCCATGGTTATGATGCCTTTTGAAGGCATCGATAAATGTATTTCTTGAGGAAATTTGATGTACGTACAAAATATTTTTTATGGTATGAGAATACCAAACGACGTAATAGCAGTGCCATCATCCCCGGACTAATGAAGAAGTTAATAAATAATTGTCCAAGATGCAAATACCCATATTGCGATATATTTTAAATTGTTCTCCTATTTCGAGTACCTCGTGCATTACTCTGAGTAATACAGTCTACATAAATAGAACCTTTGTCATCTATCCCAGCAATTTGTTTTACAAGCAACAAGGATAGCAAACATTAATTACAATTTTATCAAAGTATTTTCTCTATTCAATTTCAATGATGTATCTTCTAAATATTTCGTCATTGGGAAGTAATACTTGTATGACTTAACCTATAGTACTTTGTCTTTGACTATATTTGTATAAAGTTTATAAATGTTGATAGATCAATAAATTTTAAGTAGGAGTTACTGAAGTCTATTTTAAGGCGTTTTTATCGCTTGCAAATGCATTTACGCATCCCGAGTATGCAAGCCTCGTCGACAAAGTGCTAAAAATCTAAAATACTTGCTAAACCCCAGCATTCCCTTGTCATCGTAAGGGATGCAGCGCGATCGCTTTCGCATCCTATTCCGGAACCTTGAAGTTAATCCATATAAGAGGCCTACGGCTTTGATATATTGAGTAAATGTTTATATTATACATTATACATTAATATATGTCAGAGGAAGAAGCACGAATAGTGTCTCCTCCAGCTTTCGTCCGTCTTCCAAGCATATAGCAATAGCAATATATATAGCTAATAATAATATAGCATATAGCAATAGTCGGTGGCAGTGCCCTCTCTATCGTGATCAGCAGCTTCCTTTATCAAGATTACTATCTCAAAGTCTACTTAAGCCTAAAATAATGTTCATTTTTCTAAAAATAGACAGGGTTTAACTAAAATCCTTGGTATAAAATCACGAAAAAATATTACTTAAGTAGGTTCTAGGCTAAATATTAACGTGGATTATGTAAACTGATTCAATATAGTAGGTAATTATATTGAAGAAAAATATCCATGACTATGAATAATGCTTCAGTCGAATCCTTAAAAATCTAAAACGTCACTTAACTAAAAGCTTTTTATAAATTTTCTACGAAATTACGCTATAGCATCGCCCACATAGCATATAAGCTTAAGGGGATGGAATATTTTAATAAATTTAAGCATATTTTTATAGAAAGTATGGGTTTTATTACTGAGACAAGGTTGAAGTTGATTGTTGCTTTGGACATTATAAAATTCACTTTCAGTATCCGTTTTAAATCCGTATAAGTAGTTTTAAAAACTTCCGACATTTGGGTTGGCTACTTATCCTCTACCAATTCGCACTAGAGCACTGTGGTGGAGTATGCTCCGAGCCTATTCAGTTAAGAAGATCTGTGCCTAGTAGTTAAACCCGGTATCTGTTAGAAACGGGCATTAATTCGAGTTGTGGTTTCAGCAAGATGGCGCCACTTGACTACAGGTGAAACAATAACTGTTGCAAACTTTTTCAGGTCATGTCATTTCTGGTTACAATAACGGGCCGCCAATAACCTGCGGTTTATGTTGTTCGGTTATTCTGTTTGGTTTGTTTTGAAAATTAAGCCCTTTGTGGACCAGTGTAAGGCGACTTTTAAACAAATATCACGTCTTTATCAATTACAGCAACTTACATTTTTACCTGATACTTAATAGAAGGCTACTTTATAACCGGTATTTAATTGTATATCAATAAAATTAAATACCTATATAATTTTGTAGAAAAAAAAGATTGAAATAATTAACGTGTTTTATTACTTTTTCAAATTCTAATTTTTGCTCTAACACCCTCGGTTTCATTTCGATTATGGCGACATATTCCTTTAACTTTTAATAGAATTACAACTAAACAAAACGCGTGACTGACCAACAAACAGCAAATAATCTGAAAGTCTGAAACATTGAACGTATAAACAGGAGTTTTGAAAATTCATCTTCTACAGCAGTAAAATTGGAGGTGAAAGTTTGTATGAGGAAGGCACAAAACCTGGGCGGTTTAGCTACTAACTTTATAACTTTCCTTTGTCGTGGTAAAGTTAACAACTCTCATATGAAAAAAAAAGAAAAGCCACGTCATTAAAACCTTAGCGGGTAAGTTTTCATTACGGTTTAATATAAAAGTAGTGTTGAAGCGGACACTGTTTCTTAATATTTTTGCGCTTCATTAAAAATTCAAAGTTTCATAACCTTTAGTTATTATAACATCACATGTTTTTAATTCTACGGAGAGTTACTTGTTGAAGTTATATTATAGCGAATATTATTTTGCTACCTATAATTTTGTCATAACCAGTAATTTGACCTCTAAAAGAAAATCGAAAAACTAGGATACAATTATACATGAGTACGTACTTGCTGCTTGTTTACTATTTACTAAGGTCGAGCTAGACGGCTATAATGTATCCACTATAATAAATTATATTATTGACAACCCTGACTGTGGAACGAGTCAGGACATTTTAATTACTAGCGTGATTAGATTTACCTAACGTAATAAATACTAACAAATCTCACGAGTAAACATTTATCTGTCACGTAAATATCCGTTCTTAATAGTGTTAGCAAAGGAATTTCTAGTCTATTTCTAAAGTCTGTGTTATGAAATTAAGAAAAAAATTTTTTCTGAGAAACGATGACCAAGTTTTAACCAAGGAGTGCTTTTTTCCTTGGTTTGTTAACCTAAGCTGACTGATTTCAGGGTGTAACTTCACGTATCTGTTATCTACTTGACTTACGTCTAGTAACATAATACCTACTATCTAAAAGTTTTTCCATTTAGTTATTTTTAACAATGCTATGGATTTAAAAGCGGCTTCAAGGTAATTTGTTCTGAACGCCTAATAATTTTCGACGTTCATCCAAACACTTGAACGAGATTGAAGGACGAAATCTAAACAAATACATTATTCACAATATTAGAAGAATATAAGTGTTCATTCTCTTTACGCTTTAAGACAGCGTTAATATTCTGTGAATATTGTTTAATGGTTTAAGAAGGTTTACCATCCCATAAGCGAACACTGTTGACGTAATATTTTGTCCGTTAATACCTAGTCTGGAACAACCAAATCACAGTCATGATTATAAGTAACCATCGACAATCTTGTGGATATCTTGTATCTTATTCAATTATCCAGTAAAATATAAAATGTGATTACAATATTATTAATTGCGTTGCTATTGAATAAATTGATGAACTGACTAATTAAGAAAAAAAAAATTGTATCGAACTTCATTTAGTTTTTAGTAAGGTTAGGAAAAAATTTTAGGTCTCTATTTCTTTCATAAAGCTAATAAAAATTCCTGCTCAATACACATTTAGGTATGTAAATAAATTCCGTCGGCATTGCGATGGGGATGTTAAATTAAGCACAATTATTTTTTTAATCAAGAATTGAAGAAAAAAATATGTTACCACAAAAAAGTATTTCCGACATGCTCGAGCAAAATATTGAGATTCCAACGATATTAAGCGTATTCATAGAGTAAGAAAACTCTCGACTGTTCTTTATCACCTTTTTGTTTTTTTATTAAAAAAGATTTAAACTTTAGCTGGTTTTACTGAATGCAATTTAAATATAGATCGAAACAAACTTAAAAAAATTGAAGAATTTAATAATGCTGATAATAGCGTGACAATTTAATATTAGACAAAGTACCGCAGTATAATAAGTTTCAAATCTATATTTTTTGGCAAGCTTACAATTTTATATAATTTCAAAACTAATACAATCAAAGTTCTACAAATTAATGCATTTTCAATATTCGTTATTTCTCTTATTATTTACCACCATTGTTACACTTATCATTAGCCAAACAAAATTGTAGCAAATTTGCGTTGCACTAACATTTTATGTCAATGATTTGCATGAACGTCCAAACCAACTATTTAAATAGATTTAATGAGATTGCTGTTTCTGGTTTAAGTGTTTCAAGTGCTGTTTTATTGCCGGCATTTTACATTCGGTATCAACGGCTTACGAACGCTCAAAGTTCGGGCGGGCGTAGCGCCTATAGTGTGGCAATTTACGTCAGTCAGCCATAACCGATCGAAGTTAAGCAACTGCGGGCGCGGTCGGAAAGTGGATGGGTGACCGCTGGTGGCAAAATTTCTTGAACGCTTACGTAATTTGGAGGGCACGATAAGCTAAGCTATTCTTCCCAATTTTCTGACAGACAGTTGACCACTTACCTTTTGAGCGAAGTCGGATAATCTTTGTATCGACATTTATTGTAAACATTTAACATACGTGTACTACAAATAGACTAATGGAACGAGTAGAGTATAGATTCAACTTGCGTTAGACGTACCTCACAGCTAGCACTCACCCTCCAGGGTTTAAAAGGACCAATTTAAGTACGCCCACAGGAGCAATCTGTCCTCAAGTTGTAGATTGTTGAGAAACCCAAACTCTCTAACGAGAAGGATTGTTTGTTTGTCCCAATCAAATTTAAATCCAGCTTTACTAAACAAGTCTTGAATAAAAATAACAGACTTACCTATTAAGGAATTTTAATGACAAACTAGGTGTAACTAAGCCTGTTTTGTTAACCAAATTGAACTAAACTCAACACCACTAACTGATGTTAGGTAAATTTCCAGGAGGCTTTTAAAGGATAACCTTTGAGCAATTTACTCGCGACTCCTTAATGCAGTGTCCCTATTATAACAGTAGTTTAGATACCGGTCCTTTTTAGCCTAAATGTAGTGCGGTTATTTAAACATAATCCCTAAAATATTTAGCCTATCGTGTTATATTTTGAAGTTTATGGACCAACAAAAACTATAATTTTTTTTCTAATGTTTTTGCCATTGTGTAATGCCCAATAAATGTATCTAATTTCACTCGTACATTTGTTACATCAATCAAGTGTGCGTTTTATAATGATCATGTCACAACACAACCCACAGTAAACCACAGTAAACTTTAAATCGACTAAACATTTTTTTTCTTATTCATATTCCATTAACAATTTTATTATATTCCTTAAACGACTAGGGAACCCTATTATTTTCAAGTAGCTTATCTAATACATTTTCATCTGTGGTAACTAAGAGCACACGAGATTAAAGGTCACCTTACGACAAAAAACCCAACTAAATTTGAATAGGTTCAGGGGTTACTATGCCGCAAATGGGGCGATTGATGTACCTAGAGATAAGATTACTTACATATATCATCTATAGTGAGCATTAATTTGCGCCAATAAACTTTTTATTTCATTTTTAATTACACGCGTTATATAACAACACTTATTTTGCCTCAAAGAATTACAAAGCTAAATCTCTGCTTTGATCTGTACCTTAACCTGTTTTAGGTTTAGTTTTAAATCATATCTAAAACTTTTTTAAGAGAAAAGGGACCACCTATTCTAATAATCCCCTCTGTTGTCTAATTCTCTATTGTGTGGTTCGTTAATCTGTTACGACAGAACCTCTTGGATTAATTTTATTATTACAGTTTTACGGACAACTAAGTCCGTTTATTATTGGATACACGTCGAGCGAATAATTTATTAGGTCCCAAATGAATCAATTTTAGAGTTGGCATTTTTTAATGTAAAATAAATGTTATTAATCTTAGTATATTAAGATCTAGTGTATGTATGTTTATCACTGAATTCCGAAAAGACTGGAATTTGATGGAAATTTTGTGAAGTTGTTTAAAAGAACTGAGTATGATTTACAGCCACAATTGGACTGTCGAGGCGTTTCTAGAAATTTGGAAACGCCGTCAGACTAAGTAGAAGTTGTATAATGCATGATGTATGCAGCGTCTTTAGTTTCTACGACACAACCATAAGGTGGATCTGCGTATGTCAGTTATTTACATAAAATATAATCTTTATGCAGTAATATTACACGAAATGTCCTTATGTTGACGGTTGACAAGTTATACACGCTGTGATAATGGACCATTATTGTTCATTAGGCTTAATTGTCGTTTGTGAAAGCAGGATAGATTAATGATTTCAACATGGGTCTTGACACGAGAAACTCTTCTAAAAATTTTACAAGTACCTGTAATGTTACAAAATTATTTACCAGTAACAAACTATCACAAATTAAATATCGAATTAACTGTTGTGCATATTCTAAAATATTTACACAGAAGCTGTATATCCTAGCGAAGATTAATGCTAAAACAGAGAAGCGTGTTTATAACAATTCCAGTTAGTACCTTCTTAAGTATGAAATTACTTAGAACATCCTACCATTTCGCTCATTTTTTAATTTTTCTTAAAAGCTTCTTGTACTTCAATGTCTTAATTACTCGTATCTTTACGTTTACTCTCAGACAAGAATAAATAATAACTAAACACAAGGCTAATAGTGGTTAGGACTTGGAAACAAATAAAGCTAACCCCTAGGGCAGACCGAATCGCCATCCGGATTGCTGGCGGTTATGAAACGATAATATCCTTTGAGCTAGCTACCATTCTCTCTCATTTTCCGCCTATAAATATACTGATTGATATGGATCGCATCGCTTTTGCCAGAGTCGTGGAAACACTAGAAACGGTGAGCTCGAAGTGATCAGTGCCTCTAGCCAAATGCCCTTTAAACTTCCAGATTAAACGCAATTTAAAAATGTATGGGAATGACATAAACGACGCCATTTTTTTGGCACCTAATGTCATTCCCATACATTTTTGGATAGCTTAGCTAGAGGCTCAGTACCGATAAGCACTCATCGAATGGCGTGTACATTTGGACGTGTAAAAGAATGCGCGCCACTGTGTGGTTAGTTCTATTCTGCAGTTTTGAGAATGGAGAGACGATAAGGCTACGTCACAGACTCTTACAGCACGTGTAATATGAGTACGTATCTACATTCCCTTATTTATCAGTCGCTGTGAACAACGCGGTAAAAGGGATATGCCCGTAGGTCATATGTACACAATTTTCCCTTCTCCGTTTAAATTGAATAACTTTGAAGGTTCGCATAACTTTTCCTGTAAATTATATCGGAACTGACATTTCGGTATGTTTTTAATAAGTTTAGAGCGTGTTTCAACAAGTGAGACTTCCACTTCCTATGTCCGGTTCATATTAATATAAGATGTGAAACAGTATTTATCTCTACACAAACCTACAAGGCAGAGCAATAACATATGAAGGCAGGAAATAAATTTGTGACGGTCTTAGTCTTCTCAAGAGAACTATATCAACTGTGCAATACAACCAATCTACATTTATTTATTACCTCACTACAAAAAGATCAAAATTTTCAAGTTAAAAATACACTTATCAGAGAAAAGTCTAACTGTATATGTATGAGTTTTCGTAGATATCTATACCAAGTATCAAGGACAGAAATCTGATTACTCCCAGTGTGTGAACACGGATTTATATTAAGTGCTTTGTAAGTGTTCATAAAACTCTGATAAAATTGCGAAAAGCCAGATAGCATAAGTGGCTCTAGTCGTAAACGAACCAATGTCTCGACAATATCGCTTAAGAACACTGTTAGGAAACACAAGAAAATTTGTCATTGTTTATTATTGGTTCAATAATGTTCGACTTAAATTTTCTACAAACAACATTCGCCTACGATGACGTATTTCCTTCCTGTCTATTTACATACAAGGAACGCTATTTATTTCCTAAATAAAATTAGTTCTATTGATGATGGTGCTTGTATAGACGAATAAACTTTTTTTTATAAACATCAAGACATTTATGCCTTGAACTTTTGAAAGTAAATATCAAAGATTTTTATTACCCCATGATTGAAACATATTTCTAGTCATTAAAGAAATAGAATAGACTAAAATATGGCCGCTGAAATTAATGTTTATTATTATTTATGACACACCTGTTTAAAAATTGTACAGATTCATTATTTATCAGCGTTTTTATAGCGTGTCGATATTGCATAAATTTTCATTCTGGCAACGTTTAAAGAGCCTCTTTAAATTGTTTGTTCAAAACCATTATTTTTGCTTATAAAAACTTTGCCAACTCCCGACCAAGTTTTCAGTCGCTTAAGTCAGCCAGGTACAGTCAACGTCGAAGAGTTACTAAGCGAAGTTGCATAGTTTTGATACTAACTTACTATAACTTTCGAAGTTACTCGCAGATTGCAATACAGTAAAACCTGTCTATTCTTTTTTTTCGTTCATATTTTTAGACTTTATTTTTTGATCTGTTGCTTTTTAAATTAGATGTTTTATACATATAAAAGGTCAACAGTATTTGATGACATTCGGAAGCATACACTTTCCTACATTTTATTTTGAAAATGGAACAAAGTTTCCATTCATTACCTTATGTCGTGGGATAAGTAGGTAGAGGTATGAGCTACTTAGGTAATATTAATATGTATTAATTTATCAATAGGTAAGTAGGTACCTATATGTTATATCTCTGGCTCCGTTGCCTCGCGTCTTAATTACCTTAGTTAATTCTTGATTGCGTTTTCTTTGAAGAATAAATTATGAAACGCCTGTTTTAATATCAACATACTCGTATGTGGTATAAATTAGATATGTAAACCAAAGTAAAGATATGTATTCTGTAATGAACTGATTTATCACGCATTTTCACCCAACTAAATACGTCAAAAAAAGTGTGATATTCTTCTAACACCTATATGTATTATGTATGTATGTGGGTATATGTAAATCAATTTTTTTATAATCGAAGTTGCTTGACGAATGACGAATTAAGAAATGGTCTTAAGAGTGAAAGCGGTACAGGCTATATTTTTTTATATATGACAACCCCTCTCAAAATAATCCCTTATTTTCGCATTTATATTAATGTAAAACGTATTTTATTTATAATTATTTTATCTTTTCAAATAATCTCAGTTGATTTTACATTCAATGCCGAAAGCTTCGAAACTCTGAGTTTAAAACGGAAGATAACTCCAATTTAATTTGTTAATTAATTTTAGTCATGATGTCTTTTTGTTAATCTGTCGCAAATTCACTAAATAACACCAAGTTTTTGACGCGAAACAAGACTCAAGATAAATATGTTAGTAATTCTCTGTCATGTTATGGAAAATATATTATGTCTAGTGATCTTAAAATTATTATTAGGTACTAGTATTTACCGCGACATATAAAAAAGGTAGACAAAGCTTTTAAATAACTATAAATTATTGTTTAAAAATAATTATTTAATTTCATATACGAAAGGTTTTCTAAATATTTAAGTAAAACAATAGCAATCTACTATCTATATAAATGATTACAATCTTTACTGTTTAATTTATGAAAAAAAAACATCCATTCTTTACATTTTTAATAATAGGAATACACTGAACACCGTGTAGCAACAGTCGTACTTTGTCGATGAAGAAATTTTCAATAGTGAAATCGCGCTCTAGTTCAATGTTTACGAGCTCTGCATTCTCCAAACTGCAGATGCCTATGCAAATTCATTAGACCGACAAAACAGCGTTAGCCGGATATTGTGAGAGCCATTTTCATTTACTGTTATCGGAAAATAGCTTACTTGCATAAACTGGCTAACTGTAATCCTTTACGGCTCTCGATTGAATAAACCGCAAATGGTGCTTGAAACATAGGTTACTCGTGTAAATACCCTCTTACAGAAATCTATATAATAATTAATACGTTAAATACTAATTAATATTATGTTACCTACCTTTCGGAAAGGCATGAACAAGTTTGAGATTATTTTGGACTATTTTGGCATACCTATTAGAAGTCATTTATGAAAAACTGTAATGTGTTATAAATACATTTAATTTAAAAAATAAATAGATTCTCACATAGTTACAGTTTCTTCGTAATATGGTGTTCCACTAAGTTCCCTAGATGGCGCTAGGAGTACCTTTCCTTTTAAATTAACAAATGGAGATTCATTATTATCCCGACAATGAGTCAGCCGACTGGTAACTTGTTTAGTAACGTCAAATCTGCACCAATACGTTGCAAGCTTATAGGAAGCAAATAAAGTTTTACTTGACTGTTTATATTCAGTGATCATACACAAAAGATATTATAAAGAAACGTCAGTACCTAACACATAAATGTGTCGGAAACAGAGATTGAAGTTACCCAAATTGAAATAAAAATAAATATTCATTTGATACTGACAGGTTCAGGTGGGAATGTAAATTTCCTAGTAGAATTTACGGCCCCTATACAAAACCGGTGGCTAACCTAACAAGAACTGAACAAAAAAGTTGGTAGAAGCTTCATTTTTAAATTTTCAGATTTATCGTTTAAGCTCAGAAGTTTGTGATAAATTTTATGACCGTTTTTAATATAAAGTTGTAACTCTTTTATGAAAATACATTAAACTCAAAATAAAATATTCTATAGGTTACCTACCAAGAAAATGTAAGTGCTCCTATTTAGTCGAGACATTACAACTTCAAATTTAACAACGACGATTTGAGCATCAACAGTAGGTAATTTAACGTCATGTTGCCCTATCATGACATTTGGTTCTTGGAACTACGTCAGCTTTACTGATAGCAACATGCAATTTCGAATAGCTTTAAAATTGACCACATTATAACTATACCCGACTACGCTAGAAATAATGTTTTATCGTTATTGATTTAACTGTCTGAGATTGTAAGTTTGTGAGTTGTCTTTACGGGACGATGTGGTCGCGTAAATTAATAAGAAAATAATAACAATAATAATTAACATATGTAATTATATACTTAATATGTTTATTTATTTGGCACGCTATAGCTCAAACGGCTTGATGGATTTCAGTGATATTGGATTCGTCTCCATGATTGATGTCTCGATGTAGGATTGAGTAGGTTGTATATTTTTTTACTGGTGTCCTTTACCCCAAAAACACAGGGTTCTGTATCTCTATTTATTTATTACCTACTTGTGGAAAATCCATGCGTGATGAGGTAGGTAGGACTTATAGTCATATTTTTCGATTAACTCAACTCGACAAACCCGACCTAATTCGTGTCGGGTCACACGCAGAGTAGAGTTCCAAAGTTATCTTAATTACTTATTAGGCTTACGTTTTCATATAATAATTTCATAATTGTGCTACTGTCATGAACTTTTCATTTAGCTGGCTTAAGTAGCAGATGTAAGGAAAAATTTTCCGTTCCTATATATTCTCTAGCCGATGGAAATATCTTTTATATTATGCATATAAAACACTCTAAACACATTTCAAGTTGTTATGATTTCGATGCTGTTTGCAGAGTCTTTCAAAGATTTATTAAATCCCAGATGCAAGATATCCGGAACAAATAATAAAAAGCATTAGACAGTTAATGAGAGTCGAAAATAACTCTACGCCTATGATGTGGGTGTTCGTGCGAATCATTAATTTGAAATGAACACTGGAACGCAGTTACGTACTCGTAGCAGAGTATTTGTAATTTTTATCAGTCACCATGGAGCTTCTGGCACCATCCCGAAGCGCTGTTAATTACGAATGCCGCAAACAGTGGAAAAATATCTCGACATTAATGTTAAGTGTTAATGGGTAGACATTACGCAGCTCAAGTTGTTTTTTATCGATCAAACGATAAATCAGCTGAACTTCCTGTCCAGAGATTAGGAAGTAAAGAGCTATTGTATGTTTGTGGGATCCTACGGTATTTTAGGTAGGTACTCATGAGGTGTTGAATTTTTAATTAATCTTTATTTTTAACTATAATGGGTGATCGCGATGTATTTATTTCACTTTCAATTTACCTACGATAGAGATTGTGGACTATTTGGATACTATACATGTTCCATGCAACAGGGTAAAATAAAACTATCTATACTTATTTAAAAATTTGCAAGAGATTATAAAGAAACCTATAGTCCTTGCCTAACGACAACATAGTAACTAACATTACCTACGACAATATAACAGATTTTATAAATTAATTCCTCACTAGCAGAATTTTGATTGTGTTAGTGCAAATTATCCTAGAGCATTAGTTGTTTAAACTATCGATGTCGCAGTAGGTAATTGCAAGAAGCTTCCCATCGATTTGCGCAACGCATAAATAATTCTATCTTGTCATTACAGGGTTAATCTCTCTATTGAATGCGAGATCCTACGCACATAATTGTCTATGGATACAATTTGTTATAAGAACAACGTTGAAGTGGAGTATTTTCCTAAGAAGTGCAAATAAGTATCATGTAAGAGCAAATAATGTTTTAATCGCTTCATCTACTCACATCCTACATTGAAAACCGGGTTATAAAATATTAATAATAATTTTATTTCGTAACTAGTAACTCATCCTGGTTACATTCAATTTAACTTATCATGCTTACTTCGTTATATCCAATTAGGAATTAGAAACAAATAAATATTCCTATCTCTATGGTCGTAACAAGGTCAATTTTGACAAGGTTGATTTTATATCTAAATGAAACCCGACAGATAAGCAGGATTATGTTTAATTTTATAATAGAAACATTTACGAGTGTGAAAGCTCGTTTAAATTTATCTTCTACTGATATTTTAATACAATATTATATTTTACAATATTACTTACTAAGCATGATAATGATAATAAGTGTATTAAAACTCCATCTTACCCTTGATTACAATGTGTATGTTTATCAGTTGGCTTATAATACTTATAAACATTTATTTACATATAGTATTTTCTTTAGTTTCTTTCCTATTAAATCGACATTTCTATTACTCCCCACGCTCATTGGCTTCCATCGTCATTCCTCATTTCCCTTCCTGCCAATTCCTATATTTTACTTTTTCTTTACGTCATTTTTTGTAATACTGGCCAGTATTTCATATTACCAAACAATCAACATAATAATATTTGCATGAAATTATGAATCTTACACAAGTAAGCCAGTTCAAAAATTTCAAATTACAATTGTTTTACAATTCTCTATTTCAGATCTACTAAACTTTCACCAAACCTTATCGTCAGAAGTTCCCCATTTTTACAGAATATTTACTAGCTTATCCTTTCGAGCAAGATAGAATTACCCAAATCTGTCGACAATCGGACTTGGAGAAAGCAGTGAAGAAATATCCAAAAAATACTATTGGGTTAGACTCCGTAAAGTCTCAAAATGGCAACATTGATCAAACAATGGACAGTAAAGATTGCGTCAAAATTGGACCCAAATAAACCAAATCCGTTATAGTACTAGATACTATTATACTATATCTAACAGTTTATCTCATCCGTCTGATTTAAATCTATTATAACAATAATATAATGTTTAACCTGAAGTCTTCTTTCTTCACTTCTTAATTTTGTTTTACAAATTTATTTATCCATTGCTTACAAAAATATAAAAGCTAACCGGGATTTTCCTTTTTGTTTTCCTCATAAAATTCCTATTTTTTTGGAGTTTACTATATTTTTATACTTCAGTAGTAGTAGTTAGTTACTACTTAAGTAAATGTTGGGTAGACGTTGTTCTAATTAACTAGGTCCTATATATTTTGATTTATGTAGCTACGATGGCATTTCAATAAATCGAATACTTTAGCTGACATCTTTAAAGATAACGTCATTCAGGTCCAATTGAAGTTAAAAACCATTTTCGATTCCCCTCAAAATCGTCCGATAATTTAATTGAAACTCATCCAGCTTTTTGGGATAGTTCACTGAGAAACACATATACGCAAGCATCATTTTTTTTTAAGGTTTTGAAGCAGCAATCAAGCTAAAAGTGTCACCGTGGGAATATTAGTTGTTGTTAATTCGTTAGTGTAGGGACCACAGGAGTTAATACTATTAGTACAGGTTAGTCCTGTTAGTAGTCCGGTTACACTTGAAGTTCATCATAAGATCTTTTGCAACCCCTGAGGACTAAGATGGTCGCCTCTTGTTTAGTAATCCTAATAAATTTTAAGGAAATTTTATATAAATTATTACGTCTGCATTCCACCGATTTGGATTTATAATGACAATTATTATTCTAGCAGGGTAAAATTACCACTTTCCAAGAAGTTGGCTCTCGGTTTAAGCATAAATTAGCTGCGATAATGAACTTCAATACAAAAACAATTTTGTAGGAACTAATTTCCAAATTCCAGCGGACGAACTTTATAAACTAACTTCCAATATAATCTAATGCGATTATACAGAAGACCTAACATTTATAGGCCTGCAAGTACATCGCTTGACGCAGATCCTTTTTGTAGTTATTTGGGGAAACATCTTTAAAAGATAGCCGATCTTTCTGTGAAAAGTATCCATCTATATTATGTGGGATCCTTTCCCACTAAAACCTTTGAACAGAGACCCGTCGCATATTGAGGATGATCTTAGGAATACAATGGGTTTTCATCCTAGTTTAAAAAATATCCATATCAAGTGAGTAATACGTCAGTGAGTAAAGTTTGTCTTAAAAAGCAATACATTTTTCAACATACCATGTATAGTGAGTGTAATAATGTATATAATTTTCAACCTCTTTATAACAAATTGTTATAGATAAATACTTCTTGTAGCTAATAAATATACTTAAAACGAATATAACATGTTTTAAGTTTACATGTCAACGGCGTTATAATAGCTTTTCTAAGATATTGCCTCAAAATCTGTGATAAAATGTAGAAGATGAGGTAAATTACCTTCGACGTAGTAAACCTGACACGTATTATTGTTAAATAGACTAAACCTCTCTCGAATACGTTATCGAGAAAGACGAGCTGACGTTTATAATCTTGAGAGAATGTTATGTAGGTACATTATCATAAACTAGAATTCCTTTTTGGTATTGTATTTTGGAGGTTTCAATAATAGAATGCGAGGTTTAAGAACGACATCTACATATTAATGAAAGGTTGAAATTTGAATATATTCTTCGAAATCTTGTATTACCTGTCGGTTAGAGTTTTGGTATAGTTAAAGTTTACACTTATAAGAATTGTAGAAAGAAAAACTTTGTATAAAAATTATACGAAGTATGATCATTGGAAAAACTTTTACCAAATAAGTTTTATTTCGAGTCTATTTTGCATAAAAACTCTAGAAGAGGTTATAGGAAATGTTTTGAATATAAATTAGGTGGTATGAAATCACATTTAGGTAGTCGTCACGTACGGTCGACCTAAATCCAAACGATTTCTGTGTATAAGAGTCGTAAATAAAATCCACAATATATTGCGCTTAAATCATTAGGTATCTACGCTATTTATCATACATCCATTCGTCCGGTGTTTTATCGAATTTTCATCAAGAGGGTACCTACTCAAATAACGAGAGGGAAGTCAAAAACATTTAGTTGAATTATTGTTTGTCTTTCGATCAATTATCACGTAGGTATAAAGGCGTAAACGGATTTTAATTTTTCTACGCCAAGTTATTACGAGTATTTATATGTCGGAAACTCTTTTATGTCAGAATGGTTTTAAGCCCTAAACCAATTTTCTTTAAATTTGCAATAAGTTTCCTAACCTAAATTAATGACGATGATGAAAAATAATAAAAGGCTAAAATTACAATTCGCGATGGTTCGTTACCCACACTGTTATGGAAACATTTGTATTCACATCCGCGCAAAAAAAACTTGGTCCAAGAAAATAAACGAACCTACGTCACCTGTCAAAAGCACTTGATTAAAACAGCATACGTGACATCCGAACGGCAGAAATATTGTAGGAAACACCAAGGAAACATCATAAATTACAAGCTTTATCGAGAAGTATGATACTCAGGAAATAAGGTCGTAGAAAAGCTACCTTGATCGAACAAAATTTGATTTACGGTAGCTTTCAATAATCTATCGACGCTTAATCTATTTATAATGATAATCATACTGTAAATTTTGACGTTCGTTAAGTGAGCTATTAGTTTCTAAGACGTAATAAATGATTTTAATTTTCAATTTGAGTAGTCAATTGATTTGATAAATTAGTATAAAAAGTAAGAACGGTTTCAGATCAGAGTTTTTTACACGTGTATAGGCTCGTTATTGGAAGCGCATGTAGGCACGTATAGGCGCGCCTTTTGGGACGTACAGACGCGCAACTTGTACGGGCGTTGACGCGCTTCTAAGCTCATATCAATGTTGATAATGACAGAACGCCATTACCGGTTCGAGCAAACACGCCGAAATATGCCAATTTTCGCGCGTCCGGTTTTTTGAAGCGCGTATCATAGCGCGCGTGTAGGTAAGCGCGTATGCTGAAACAACCGTATGCGGCAGGAAAATCCGCAACTCACAACGACAATTAATACTAAATATAGGCAATGTTAAGAGTTTTTTACATTTTGTCAGCAATTCAGTTGAGGCTTATCGATAGACAATATTGAAACAGCCGTTTATCGATCAACTCGACAAAATCTACCCAAAGTCAATATCTATAGATTAATGTCAAGCAAAGGACTTCGGGAAATAAGTCCTAAATAATACAACAAGTTAATCTGCCGAAATAATTTTCTAGTAGGTAATCCGAAGAACAACATACTTAAGAAATATGTATATGGATACCTACTAGAATTTTTTTCTTTGTTCTATTGTAGTTAATCGCTTTTTTATGAAGTACGTGTTCCTGCAGGAGCATAATCTCAGCGAGGCAAAAATATTAATGATGACTTGATTTTTGTTCTCGATCTGAGATCTGATTTGTTTTGTGCAGTGTCCATGGCACCCACGAAACTGGAAATCGTAGTGTGGATCTCTATGGTTGTAGATATAGCGTTCTTTTTTATACCTACTGCAAAATATTTTTAAACAGTTTGGTTAGTTTCTTGAATTGTATCTCGACAACAGCAATATCTACCGGGTCTAATTGCGTTCTTTACCCATTCTTGATCCCACTCAAGTAGGTACCTGTACTAAATAAATCTTTATTAAAATTAATACAGTGGTTTGGGACTTCAGTAAAAAACACACGTAGGTAGTAGATACTGTTACGATTTTCAGGTTTATTCATCATTTATTTGTTAAGGTTTTGATATACTTATTAAAATATTATCTTTATTTTTATCTTATTTTTAATAGAATCTCTCTCTGATAAACGAGTGGAAAGACCGTGATAGTAAGTGGACAGCAATGTCCGTGCATAGGTACTCTTATTTACAGCTATAAATCAAATCGCTTCTGGTCTCGACATACAATGGACGGTGACAGGCCGACAACATGACACATATACATAACTTATATAAATATATACACATATAGGCACTAAATATAAAAGACTTCAGACAGCTGTTTAAAAGACAATAAAGATATCCCCATCCTACATAAAATTAATGCAATAAAAATAATGTAGGTAATAAATACCAAAACCGACAAATCTTGCTTCTACAAATAACATTTTGCATTTTGTGGGTCCCTATCATTAAAGTATCTAAAATATAAAAACGTAAGGAAACCTGAATACTTGATAGTTTTTCAAATATCCATGAATTACCTATAATATCTTTATACTTTATTTAGTTTTTTATTCTATGAATAGTGACAGTATGTGACCTATATTATTATTTTCCCTTAACCATCGCCTCTACAAGTATTCGTCTCCAGTAATATTCCCATGAGAGGCAGGTATGATCTAAGCGTGGATTTATTATTAGACGTTACCTACCTAATAGTATTTTTGCTAGATATTTTTCAGGAACATCAAATATCTACAAAAAATTGTTGAAGCTTGAAAATAATGGACTTGTTATTTATGAATTTGTGATCCGACGGGGTAACCTGACAAGATTGAAGTGTTGGCTTAAAAATGATCGACGATATTTTCTGAAGCATATTTTTTCTGTCAGTAATATTGCCAATAATTTTATAGCAAGCTGACTAGTTCTACAGTAAATTTAATCTCAAATAGTTCCGTTAATCACATGAGGTATCTAGCATCTCAATACTCCAGACCAACAATTTTCATACATGAAAATTTGAGATCTCAACTACCTGATTTCAAAAACTAATGAATTAACTACGTGTTCGTATAACAAATAAAATATATAGCAGATTAAAGCCTACCTTGTTTTCTAGTCTGGCTACCTTGTTTTCTAGTCTTTAAAAAAAATAGGAAACGAACTTGCAATGCCACCATTGTCTGCCGGCTATGGACATCTATAACAAACTTCGAATGAGACTATAGAGAGGAACTAGATTCGGTTAGTATTCCTGACAAATATATTTGTAGGTATATCTAATGGCTCTCAAGCCCTCATTCGAAACAAGATGAGTCGTTCAACCGGTGACTCATGCTTGCTAGCCGAGTTAATAATCCCAGTAATTAATGACATAAATCATTCATAACCAAACATTTATTCGACGATCAAATTTTTTAGTATGCATAACAAATAATAATTCTTCTTTTTTTCCGCTATAAAATTATCGTCATCAGTTTATCTTTTGGAATGCAGTTCTGTATTATAGATGAATTCTATACTTGGATCTTTCCTTATTTATTTATATGAATATTTCTAGCTAACGGTAGCTAAAGGTATTTTCTAATTTACTTAATTTTAGTAATAAGCAAAATAATATCCATAAATCTTGAGTCTAATAGGACCATTACTTTTTATAAGTCACATAATGTTTTATGCTTCTGTAGTGGCTATTTAGGCTAGATACCTATTAGAGTGACAAGAGTTACGTAATGGATCTCATGGATCGATCGATCGATGGTCAGAAGGTCAGTCGAGTTAAACTAAATATTGAATAATAATGACTCTTATAATAATTTTCATTAAGTCTATTATATTTCCCTGGCGCTTGGCGACGTACAAAAATACAATTTTTTATTAAACTTCTTAAGGGGCTACTATGCAGGATCCCTTTGCAACTAACGATTTTGTATACATGTAGATGTCAAAGTGATCGCTTCAGGTGATCCCTTGCCTTTTTTCAGTTGTGTCAATAACATCTACAAAATTCTATTTATAACAAATAATAAAAACAATTTTACCTACAATGTGAATCTGTCATTAATAAATCAAGTCATTAACCTAAATTATATTTACAAAAAATATATTATCAAAAAACTTTAAATTTGGCATTGTACCTCAAACGCTGGCAGCATTTCCCCGCTAAGTAGCCAAACATTTTTTTTATTTAATTAAAATTTTAAGATGCAAATAATAAATCATATAAGCAACAGTGTTTTATGCATGATACACTAATAATAAATATGTTAAAACTAAAGCGACAGGATTTTAAAAAGATATGTTATAAACTCTTCGACTTGACTAAATGTAAATGCAAACCTATTCTAATGACTTACTTAAGATGAAGGTCTTAAATAAACTGAAGCCTTTATTTTACTTTCGAAGACCATATTTAATTCTAAGTCTCATTATGTAAATTTGACAAAGAAATTAAGTTTTAATTAAAAGATTTTTTATTTTATATTGTTACAAAGTTTTTTCGGCATTAGAATCTCGCTATAAATTTTGTTTGAGCTCGGTTCTAATTAGATAAAACTGGCAACTTAGATCTTGAATAAAATAATAATTTAAGGAAATTAAACCAACTTCGAAAAAGGGAACTGAAGATAGAAAATAACAGACGGCTATACTGCCACCGAATTTCATATGATATGGTTTAATTTACTAGTATGTAGACAACTTACGGATGTATTGACGATCTTTCAAAGTGAACCTTAACCTTCTTGGATATTCATTTGATTTTTTTGTCCTCACAGATCCTCTGGGAAATTCATCTGGATTATTTATCCAAAGTAAATCTCTGAAGGACTGTTGGAAATCAATCATTCAAACAGTTATTTCCTTTGACACTCGGTTCTTTGACACTTTGCAACCGTAATAAGGTAAAAGCAATTTCATTGTTAGATTTAGCAATGCGAGCTGGTAATATTGCTTTTATTATCAGTATCTACCTGCTGAACCACTTTTAATATTTTGGGCTTTTATATTACTTTCATGATTGGCTACAAAAAGTACGCCGTAGAAATATGATTCAAGATATTATGTATGTACTCTTACGTTACAAATTTTTAAGCATCTTCTAAAAACAAGAACCTTTCCCAGTTATATCGTATCATTAGTCCACTTAATTTAAATAAATTTGTTATAAATAGTATCAAACATTAGGACTAGTCGCACACTATTCACCCAGGCTGAGCAGTCAAGCTGCGGCAGCCGAAATATTTGAGGAATTCGTGGCGGCGTATGTACTTTGGCTCCCATACAACGTCATAATTATTATATTCGTCTAGCTGCCTAGTGCGTGCCTAGTCTAATATTGCAAATTAAGTCTATAAGATTTCCATAGGCAAAACATACCGGCAAGACAGTGTGAATTTCGCATTATAAAATTAGTATGGGTTTTAGGCAGAGGAAAATCCAAGTTTAGTCACATTCCTCAAATAATATTATTATAGTATCATCATGCAGCGTTGGAACCAGCTGTTTGTTGAACAAACTCATTTAATAATAGCAGCTTTCACAAACGCCTCTCACTAGGAAAGCAAATATCCCGCGGATTGCCGCGGTGTCTAATCGCTTTGTAATACCAATTTCAATTTCCAATATTGAGTATATTAGCACAGAACAAGGAAGGAAGGAGTTCTTTCTTCCGTGTATATTAGTATACATAAAATATACCTATAGTTGTATTGAGTATACGTACTTACATAGTTAATACTTATCACAAACTAAATTATAACAAATATTGTCTATAACACTACCTATTCGATACCTACTTACATAAATGTTACAAATATTATTGTATGTCCCATTTTTATAGGCAATATTAACATTGAAAATCAAATCTAATACTCGGAACTCTTAATCAAATTTAAGGTTTTCAGCCATATTTCATTTTAAGGTTAAAAACAGAGACGATAATTAAATAGAGCTTTTGAAAATATGCCAGAAATATTTTCCTGCGCTGGCTTACAATGAAATGAGAAGACAAAATTAATTTGGTAATCCGTGGCGACAATGCATGCCAACATCCAATGTATTTTTCATGAAATTTGGCTGCCTGTTCAAAGTTTCATAGGACTTTCTTGTTTTAATAAGGTACAAAATGCTAAAAGATAAAGCTATAATGCTGACTAAACAGCCTTTAAGAGACGTGTGCCTACTTCAGAAACAACCGTGTTCCTTGAAACATCTTTCTAAGATGGGTCGAAATTTTGTATAAAATACAAATATTTTGAGTTGTTGCCTCATATATTTATAATGGTGGCAATATATGAAACTAGAAGATTTGGTATGAACGTAAAATAATTTGCGTTTCGCTTTCGTTGCTAAGACTTCTAATTGTTTTATTAATATAAACAAGTATTACGGCTGTGCCGCTTTTTTTTTGCTCGACTTGGCGGGGGCGCTGCCGTGCACCCAGATTAAAAAATGTCCGACTGTTAAAATTCGCTTTTTGGGAGTGAGAGTGTCGTAATTAAAAAAAGTATAATTTATGTCATTTCCACAATTAACACGAATCCAATGTCACCACAGATATCGAAATCCATCAACCCATTTGACCTGTAGAGCGTGCCAAATAAATGAACGTACGCTTGACAAACATTACCTTCCTTCTGGAGCAGTTGGGTAAAAATTACTTATTAATTATTTGCTTCAGTGAACGGACGACGTTTTGGGTTGAAACTGTATGGAAGACGTAACTACCGTATTAGTTATAGGATCCGATCAATGTTTACACCTTCGTGAATAATACTCTGAACTTCAATCAGTTAATCTAATCGTTTATCCGAGACTCTGAGAGTAAACCGCGTCTGTCACAAATTGAATTACCATGTTGGTAAATCTATCGCTAATGACATGAGCATACAACATTACAAATACCGAAGACCTAAAATAAACCCATTAATCTTTGCCCCAGACAGGAAAATCTCCTGTACATTTTTATCAGGGTCAATTGGAACAATGTCGAATTAAAATTGGAACCCACTGGGAAGATTTAATTTCTGATAAACTCTAATAATGTTTTGTATAAAAATACAGGAGTATAAATAAATCAGAACATTGTAGAAAAGAGACAAGAGTTAAAAATAATTGTCAAACCAATTGATATTAGAATAAAGTATCATTGATAAAGGCTTTTTTTAAACTAACCGACGATAATAACTTTGGCACAGATGTTTAATATGGCTTGAGTTATTTTCAGGATATTTAGGTATACGGTTTCACTTTTCTTTATTGAATTTCAAAATTTATTCTTCTTCGAATTTTTCACACACGAGTATCTATCTCTTGGCTCATTTTGAATCTCACGTACAAACAAAATTTATTTCTTGACAGATTTTTTTATTTTTTTATTCATCCTGAGAATATTTACGGTTGGCGTTTATAATTATTGGGCAATGTACTCGTATGTACTTAAAATAGGGATGTGGATATTTCAAATGTCATTCTTTATTTTGTATGAGATAAATCGATTTTCGCTGACAATATTCACATTAAAACAGGAGTATAATATAAAGGACTTTCACGAATATGTCTCTGATTCTAACCGACTTTAAATTGATAGGAAAAATCATTAGGTATAGGCAGACAAAGACCCCTTTAAATCAATCTGATGAATTTTACATTTTCAGTAAATAAAAGTTAAACGGTTTCGGTGGCAGTCAGCCTAGATTAGATTGTTTTTATATCGTATTGTAACTTATTTACTATGTTACTTATGATTTACAATAATATACATAACAACATTGTCATTGTAAATAAAGGTATCTCCAAAATATCAAATCTATTAATCAATGGAAAGGTATAAAATTTCAATTAGGTACTAGATTTGACCCACACAAGATCCAAACAAGACAATCCAAATTAAACCGTTTGATAAAAAGAGAAAGCTTTGACGGTTGACGACGAGCAGTGAAAGATTTGATTGAAGAAAATAATTGAATTTAGGACATTTCGATTCGGAAATACTCACGAAGGAAACTCGCCGTGGCGTTTTAACGACATAGGCTTTAATGAATTCAACACGACGAGACAGTAATCGATATCATTTCTTTGCCAAATTAAGCAATTGAAAAGCGAAGAGACGATTTTAACAACCAAGTCGAGACGGTAACTAAGTTCCTTTCCCTTCAGCCAAAACAGTGACTACCTACATGTTTCATTTCCGTCTAGGGAAATAGAGGTACGAGTAGGTTGGTCAAAAACGTTATGTATTAGATTAAATATAAAATGTATAACAAGTAAAATTAAAAGATTTTTTTAATAACAAGCTTTCATTACTTGTTAATAAGAACTAGAAGTAAAAAGTTAACAAGTACAAAATTTCAAGTCCCTACTGTTGACCGTTGAGGAGTTCAACCGTCTGGAGCCAACCCTGGTAGCAGTATCACATCATGCTTATTATAAACATGCATTGTCATCAGGACTGGACCAGTGTGTAAAATTTTACCTCAATCGGACACCGGGAAGTGAGTGTAGCTTGTAAGATTTCATTACAAACACCGGGACAGGTGAAACTAAATAAAAGCTTGTAATATAGTGATCAAACTAAGAACAACTATAAAGCATTTGTTACTTTCTAAAACGAAAAATAAAGAATATGCTTTAACAACATTAGAACATGCACTGGAAAGACTTCTGAGGTGGACTGGAAAACTTGTTTTAAAAATTAGTTTAGACGTATGAAACTTTGTAGAGTTGTTAGTGGCGCGTTCTCTAAAAAGTTTTAACTGTAGAGACTTTGACCGTAGATCTTTATTTTTTACTTTTATAAAATTCACATTTCGCCATTTGGTAGCTACTTTATATTTGAAAGAGCCTTTGTTTTCTTAAGAAAAGAAAAACATAAAAAATATTTATATTATCTTTATTTTGCACGCATTTCTCTTCTAATTTTGACTATTCTTTTGAAAAGCAATTCCTTAATAAGGCTTGCCGGAAGGATGACGTAAAATGTAGAGTTACGGAAACACAGAAATATATCTCTCGCTTGAGTGCTTATGTTTATAGGCAAAACTTGATATCACGCGACATCGAAGTAATACACTGTTCTGTGCTTGAAATTGCTAACCCGAGCTGATGGACGACTTTATAACAATACTACGACCACGACTGTAGTTATAAATCTTAATAGCTTGATTTAGAGTAAGGTAGCCACTAGACGATCAAGTGGAATATCAAACTTTACACGTTTGTCATACAAGTTTGAGCGTGTAGCTATAAATGACGTTTGATAAATACGATCGCCGCGAAACTTTTTATTGAACATTTGTTATACAGGTCTGTCAGGCATCACTCGAAAATCACTAGGCCAATTTAACTAGAACTTGGCATTTTTGTTAAATGAGATGGAAATGGTGGCAGGAAAAAGGTTGCGTTTCCAAAAGAAAGCTTAATGCACCGAGATTCCGAAACCACTGGGCCGATTGAAACGCAACCTGGCATGTTTATAGCTCATATTTTATGACGGGGATGAATTTTGGATACTTTGGATACTTTTATCCTAGAAAACATTTTCCCCGTGGGAAAATCCTGATAAAAAAGTCTACCGAAGCGGAGCGTAGGCGGGTCACTAGTTTTTAATAAAATGCTTATCTCATATAACACGTTTATGACCTGGCTTATTGATACGGGCTACGGGTGTGATGTCAAGATGAAATACTCCCACAAGCTTGGTACATTTTAGTGTGCATGAAAACAACCAAAATAAACAGTAATCCCATCGAACAAAATGCTATACTATTTTATTTTCTATTACAACGTGCATTACAGCGAAAAAACTAATCAACGAAACTAAATGTTCAGCGAATCTTTAGAATCGTTCTTCAAAACTTTTTGTCTGATAAAATCTGTTTTAGTTTAAATTAAAATCTGATACGAGTAAGCTAATACAGACATACATGTACTAACAAAGTATCTCACAAAACAATATAACTTTATCAATCTCATTGTTTGCGTAGCAAATGCTCCACGTCTTTATGGTTCTATCATTCATGAAAACTAAGTTCACTGCATTGCGATATTGCGTCTGGCAAACTGCACAACAAGTGAACAGTTCTATATTCATTATATAATGTGAATGTAACCTTTGAAAGACATCGCAGAGTCATAAACGAGTAAGACTTCATATTCTCTGTCTATTTTGTCGTGAGATTTTCAGAAGTTAATTTGCTTACAGATTTCAAAATTAACACCAGTTGCCACTAAGCATTGTACAATTTCAATCTTTAATTATTTCAGATGTAAATCTTTTTCTTTTCTATATTGTATCTACATTCACATTATCACACAACGTCAATAACGGATATAGCACAAATCGATTACTCTGACCCGTACTGCTCTCCCAATGTATAATCTACCTAAGGATAAAAATCATCGAGATAGATATTTCAATTTCAAGAACCAAGTGACATCCTTAACGGCCCCAACTTCTTAATGGACTAACCTTAAGGAAAATTTGAAACATTTTGATACGACAACTTTTCAGAACTCTGACGACGTAAGAAATTCAAATCGAATTATCTAATTATCGTGTTTTGAGTTGATATTAAATGGAGGATAGGGAAAGGAATAGCGGATTTATGAAGCAAATATCTATTTCATAAATAAGATGAATATTTATTTAATCAATTGTTTATTCTATCAATCTTAATTATTGTATAATTTTTGAAATTTATTTAGACGAAAATGTGAGTTGAATTATAAGAAGGCCGTCTTAAGATATAAGCTTTGTTTATAAATAAGGTTTATTCTTTTTTTAATTCTTTGGAAATAGCAACAGGACTTGAGTGTCAACATTTCCTACCATTTACATCATGACAAACCTCAAGTTATTCTTACTGTAAGGCTGTAAAAGGTACTGTTAATTAGTCGATTTTGTTAGTAATAGGTGCGAAATTATTAGTAGCAGTTGATTCGTTAGTAAGCGGACAATATGTACGTTATGACTGTTAGTAGTGTAGGTTAGCATTCTACTTAGTACCTAATCATTAGTATTTGACCCACTTGAAGTGGTAAAAAATGCGTCGCAAAAAATATAGGAAGAAAGTTAATAAAGCCAATTAGTTGTGTTTTAGTATTAAATTACTTTTCTGAGAATATTAACCGCATTACTACTTACTAAGCATTCTCTCTGCTTTGTGATTACAACGTATAAACTCTTTTAGGTTTTGTAGAGAGAGAACTCTCTAGAAAGTCAGTTTCATTTGAAAGTTCTTTACCAATAATAAATTAGTTTAAAATATGTACATATCCCACTTACAATTAGGTTGGACTGCAGTTGTCGAGCATTACGAGTAACTTATTTTATGTAAAAAATAAAAAAATAAAACTGTTTTTATTTCGCTTTATTCGATTAATTTGAATGTAAATCAAATTTATTCCTAGGGTTTAACTGAATGGATATTACTACTAATTTCATTAGGGACGTCGCATTGCCGTATACCTTTAGATTTTATTTTTGTTACGAAACAATAGGTATTTGCAGCCAAAATAAAAACTAGATCGTTTAACTTAATTCGAGATTAGCGAAACGTTGGCAAATGCTATAGAACTTATAGAACTTAATTCGGGGAATAGGTACTTAGCAACAAAATTAGAAAACATTTAACAGTAATATAAACTTCAAATTGTTTTTCTGTCTTCTGTAGGTATAAATTAGAATGTAAATTAGTTAAGTTTACTAAATTTTCTTATTTGTACCTACCTCTAGACTAAACTGCTAACCGAGGAAAAATTAACTAACTGAATAGAAATAGCTAAAAAAATTATGGTATCTCCGAAGACGCTTACAGGTAAAACTTAAACTATGTTCAAAAAAATGACTGAAAAGCAGTATGAACATTGAATTTGGGACCTACAGTTAGCTTGTGCTCGGTGTGGCTTACTGTTATTTTATCTAAGACTAGACGATGCCCGCGGCTCTGCCCGCGGAAAAGTCTATAAACAAAATATTGCTTTTATCCCAAGGGAACCTATAATCGGGATAAAATGTATCCTATGTCCTATTCCTGGATGCAACCTATCTGTGTACCATGTTTCAGCTTAATCCGTTCAACGGTTAGAGCGTGAAGGAGGGACAAACATCCAAATATCCAAACATCCAAATATCTTTACAAACTTTCACATTTATAATATTAGTAGGATAGGATACCCTACGGCCAAACCAGTTTTTTGCTACTTTGATTTTTTCATACGCACTAGTTACTTATCAAAGTTTCAGGACATTTTTTCTCTGTAGCTCATAAAAATAAGCTGGTATGGATTTGGGTTTCGATCCACATAGTATAAGCATTATACTTTCGCATGCTCGCAAAAAATCATCTTATAGACTTCACACCAAATCAGCTTTTAATGTTGGAACATATCCTTACACACTGGTTTCAATCATATTTATTGGTATAGCATTTTATTGCACTTAAGAATGAATAATGTACCTATTTAAGTTTCGCCTACCTAAAGCGTTAAGTGTAAATCTCACGATATCGTTTGGCAGGATGCCAGTAAATATTGCAAACTGCAAGCTGTTGCGACTAATACAATGTAATATTGTTAAATTATATAGCAAACTGAGGTGTCGGTGCGGGAATTCTTTTATTAATGTGACCTTCTACATCGTAATACTATGAAGGCTATAATAAAATTGTTGATCAATTACTGTGAAAATAAGTAGCTACGAGTACGTGATGCGGAGTTTTATAAGTTACTGAGATTAACACCTGATTACTTTTAAAAGAAAAATATAATTTTATATAAATAAATGTATCTCCTAGAATACATTTTATCTCGAGAAAATGTTTCACTGTCGCGGGATGACAAGGTAAAGTTAACATGAAAACTCGGAAAATATCAAAACAATTTAAATACTAGGTACTAGGCATGTTTGTAGCTAATATAACGGCAACATATTCTCTAATCAATAGAATGCTACTTTTCGATTCAAAACTTACCTAAAGCACCTGCCCAAATTTTTTCACCAGCTGTTGAGCTATACGTACATAATGCTTGAAAAACATTACGCTCCTTATGGAACATTTAAGTAAAAAAGTCTTTCGCGCCGTGACTTATCGTTCACGTATGTCCTTTTAAGAAGTTACTACGTTCACTAAAGTTGATAATTATTTCAGTCCAATTACGTGATGCCCATGCAATTTGATCTTCATTTCCCTTCACGATTAAATTAACATTGGTTAATTATAGTGGTCCAGTTAATCCGTTCGAACTTTGGGACCCTAGGAGATAGGTACCTATTGAGAATTGATATCTTAACGAATCTTAACTCAGGGATTATGTCTCTCAAAGGGATTGGAGATTGGGTTGCCTATCCGGATTAATGACTGGATAACTAAATAAATTACATGGTAGTAATATAATAATAGAACTCCTAGATACATTTACCACTATATCCTAAGATAGACTATGAAGATAACTGTCAATAAGCCTCATTTTTCTACAATAACAGTAATGATAAGTAAATGTAATCCAGTGCAATCTACTCTGGCGATATAAGTAGATGTTCTCCTAAAGAAAGTCCTCCTAATTATATAAAAGACATGTAAAGACTAAGCTTAAAGAAAAAGCAGTCCCTATTGTTAAATTTACTGTCCCTGAGGGGTACTTGTTGTGACATTATTATTATTGTTTGTAATGTATTACATTGAGCAATAAATAATATACATAGAGTATTGAGTTTTCAACTTTCCAATAAAGGTTCAGACTGAGATGTGCCACGGGGCCCCCACGAGAATTATAACAACCCTGAGATGATAAATGAGTATAGTTTATATTATGTCGAGCAGTAGGTCAAGTCTAATTATTAAATTTCTCAAATATTATAGAAAATAGGTACTGTAATAATACAGTCCCAAATCTAATAAACAGTAGCTTTTGTACTTAAGACTACAGTATTCTCTCTGGGGACTTAAATATTATTAAAAATCTTTCTATTCTTTGATCTAATAGAATTCCCGCGAGGACCGCAGCATTTTAATGAAAATTTCTCGGGTGTCACAGTATCATTCGCCGTTTCGTAATTCAGTGCAGGGAATCAAACGGGAACTTTTAACTATTAACAAAGAATAAAACGTTAACTGAAAATAATAGATACATAACTTTAGTAATATTTGTAAATGTTAATTGTTTGAATTGGTTAATAGTTGTAGGATAGACAAGTTAATTATAGCCGCTAGTGGATTGCTAATTAAAGGCCTTATATCGCAGATAGAAGACTTGTCGACCCCGCTCGACATTGTCTCAGAATGTTCCAATCAAAACAGATTAATGATCTTCCACAATTAATTTCAGATAGTTGGACGGGCAGCTCAAAACCTAAAACTAAGTACGTTAAACTACGTAGATTGCCACCTGGTACTAGGCTTACTAAAGACCCTGTAACTATTATCATCCCTTGTTAGTAACGTTGGCTTGTATTCAGATTTTCATAGAGTCCCTCACATCCCAAATAAATTAGCTTAAGCCTTCATTAGAACTAGTGAAGTCGGTAAAATATACGTTTAAAAAACCACAAAACACACATTCGTAATAAGCTTTTATAAAATCGCTATCATTTGGAGTGTCCCATTATTCAGCATGATTGTTAATCCTGAGAAACGACCGTGGCATACCAAAGTAGTAAATTACCCTGCAGTGGCGTGTTTACTACTTCAGGCTCTAAGCACCACCTAAGGAACCGAAAACTAAGATAAATTCTACAATTAAAGTTGTGGCACTGTTTATCTCAGTGCAGTGTGTAACATCAAGTCACAAGGCAAATGTCTACAATACATATGCAAAACAGAACATGAAAATGCAAATTATTGAATTCATATTCCTCTGGCCGCCTGTCAGTTCATTGAGATAATAATATGTACGAGAAGATATGTAGGTACACAATTTTCATAGTTCATGATAAACAATATAGCAGCTCAATGTTTTTAACCAACTAGACTTGAGAATTTGTATCACAATACAGCACAGTTATCTTAAGAAAATTCCCGTTCAAAAGTTTAAAACCTCTTTTAAATTTCACCAGTAAGTAGTACGATTCTTCGAGAGTGAAAAGTTGGGAAAACCACAAACCCACTTTATTTCTTTCACAGTGTATAAATAGGTACTTTAATACGACTATGATATCTGTTCGTAATTGGAACAAAAGTTTTAACCGAAGTAATTTGTAGTCTTTGTGGAATTGTTTTTGCTGTAATAAGTTCACAGACAGTAGTTTCCGATTTCAGATCAAAGGATTTAGTTATTTGTCTCTCCCAGTCTGATGGAAGGGAGAAAGGACATCAAAGGTTTCAAATGATTCTTTATGTAAACTGATATCCGAATAAAACCTACAAATCTCACAATGTGGCCTCTACCTATTTACAGCCTATTGTGCACGGGTCTCTCCTCAAAATTGAGGAGGCCTAAAGCATACTCCACCACGTTGCTTCAAAGCGGGTTGGTGGAGAGGTTAATAGCCAACCCAAGTGTCAGAAATTTTTATGCCACCAAAAGGCCTCCAACATGTCTAATGATTGTCACCTAACGGTAAGAACCGGGGCCGACGGCTTAGCATGCCCTCCGAAACACGGAAACGCTTCAGATATTTTTGCCACTAGCGGTCACCTATCCACTCTCCCACCGCGCAGTTGCTTAACTTTGTCGGTCACTTAGGATCGACACAAGCCGCGGGGCTATGAGCGCTTGATGAAGAATATTGATTTCAGTCTCAGAAAGTATTATTTGTTGAATAACATATACAATATGACTCACCGTTCGACCGTTAGTATTGTTTGTCACTGGCTACCTAAATTGATATGTGATAACTAATTGTATTTATTGAGTGATAAAAATATCCCGGCCAAGTGCGTGCCAACCCACGTCCAATGCCCAAAGTAGTAAAGTGCCTAGTTACAAATACTTTTGTTAAATCTGACTGTCGCATTTTATGAAAAATAATGTTTTAGTCACCTGGGTGAGGATACTTGCTTTTTACGTATTTGCTTAGTTGCGAAATATAAGCACTTCCATTTCCCAAGCAGATGTTTAAATTAAAAAATGTAGGCGCATTGGACACTATGGAGTAAATAAAAATAGAAGCATCTCCATTTTCCTTGCTGGTACCTTAAAAAAAGATTTATTCCACCAATAATCTGCAATGTCTTCATGTATACACGTACCGATTTACAACTTTCTAGGTCACTAAGCTAGACCTAGACCTCGACCGGACAGACAGACGGCCATAAAAGGCGTAGGTAACTGCCTACTGACACGCTGTACGTACTGTCACGCGTACCTTTTGTTCATGGACGAATCTGAAAGCATCAAGAATGTTATACCGTAATCAAGCGAACGTTATCACAACACTGAATAGAGCTAAGTAGAAATACCGTGACTGGCATAATGAAGTACATGATTAGTGGATAAATATTCTTAGAATCTTAAGCCCACGTTACTGGAAACAGATTCCAGAATTCCTAGTAACTACGTAATGACATTTGGCCCGTCAATGGTAGAAGATAATGAGTGGGTTCACAAGTTTGGTTTTTGGTACCGACATCTCTATAGTTTATCCGTCGAGCGATTCAGGCAATACAGCGTGCTAAATATATGTACAGACATGCCTACTTAAATATATACATACACATATACCTTCATACTTTCGCTCAAAAACATTAGGGTCCTCCTGGCGCAGTCAAAACAAAAATCTTTTAGTATACATTTCAGTGGAAGAGATTACAAACAAACTTTGCTTAAACACATTGTCATTACGACAATCGAACTGAAAAGACCATATGATATATCTATGTACCTACCTACCGTATGATACACGAGGCACATTGACGAAAGCTCAAGAAGTAATAGAAACTTTACTTCAAATTCTAATATTACAGTCGGAGCAGGGGAAATTCCCACATTCTCAAGCATGAACACCTAGCTTAGGTACAATGCTTATTCTACTTAAGTTACTTCGTATTTTAATAAAGAGAAATGATTTCTGATATCTGATATATCTTATACACCAGCAGATATACGATATCTAATAATACTGAAATAATTAAACGTAAGAAAAAGTTATACTAAATGTATATCGAATTTCCAAAGCCACATGTTTGACTTTAATTAAGGATGTCAATGTCTGCACCACATAATCCCAGATGAACCGTAAGTTCGTTATTCACGTCCAGAAGCGTCGCAACTTTTATATTATATATTTAAATTTACGAGGCGCCCCCGTACAGTGACATAAATTTAGCGGCTTTTCCTGTTATCTAGGTCGCGTGAACATATTACATGGTATCAAAGTCAAACGGTTCAGGAAAGATCTCTGTCCGCCTTAAACGATAGAAACAAGAGAAGGGTAATTTTGGTGAAAGCTGACATGCCTTGTATGAAATGATTGTCTTAAAGGAACATGCTCAGGGTAGATCAGATGTCATTTAGTTTTCAACCGGTATCATAATTCAAACGTTGTGTGTTGTGTAACAATTGGAATGTTATATGTTAAAACAATAATACAAGTTACTATGGTTTCACAGATCCTACTCTAGAGTGCAAAATTGCGTTAGAGTGCAAAAGGCTACTCTGATAATTCGAATAACCATATATAAAATACTAGACGATGCCCGCGGCTCAGCCCGCGGAAAAGTCGATAAACAAAATATTGATTTTATCCCATGGGAACCTATAATCGGGATAAAATGTATCCTATGTCCTATTCCTGGATGCAAACTATCTGTGTGCCAAGTTTCAGCTTAATCCGTTCAACGGTTAGAGCGTGAAGGAGGGACAAACATCCAAACATCTTTACAAACTTTCACATTTATAATATTAGTAGGATGGCTGACCCTGTAGGTCATATCTGATTTTTTTTATTGAAATAAATCGGACAATTTCTAACAGTTTCCACAAGCTTGCCCCGACTGCATTCAATTTCAAACATACTTGCACTGAATATTGAACGCGGTTACCACCGGTCACATGTTGGACGTTTCGAACAGAAATGGAATGAAAAACCGATAATTAAGAATATTTGCTAACCAACGAAATGAATAGGTTTAACGTGTCACAAATTGTTATTGTAGCGATTTTATTATTTCCGTGATTCAAACGGCCATTACGCTCAGAAGTGATTTATCGCAATATTGCAATTGATCTTTTTATAATCCCACCAACTGTAGCATTGATGGCTGCCAATACTTCGTTAATAAACTATTTCAATAGTTAATTTTGTGTCTATAAAATTAACATAAAAACATAAGTACACTGATTTGTTAGACCACGGCCAGACAATACTACATATTTGTCTATAATAAACTATTGTACCTACTATAGATATACCTTCCTACACATTGTCTATACGATAGGAGTATACGCGTTATTACACAATCTCTATTCCGTCGATGATAAAAATAGGATAGTAGACCGACCGTGAAAACACCCATGAGTTTACTAAAAGATAACAAGAGCGTGATATAAGAAATTGCAAATTTCAACAAACTTTTTGAATAATAGATATGAATTAATAAAAACAGTCTGAGTGAAAACCGCAGATGAATGAAAAATAGTTTGCAGATTTTCTATTTGAATACACCTTCACTTTTGCTAATAAATATTCCAATGAAGTGTAAACAAATGGATCAGAATTTACGATAAAAAACCATATTTTTAGGGTACCATAGTAAATTCAGAATACAATTATATTTATAGTCTTGTTTCACCATATTAATCTATACGAATAATTCATCGTTCACAAATTATTACTACAATAAAATTGTGAGTTAGCCTGTAAATCACATTTATTCTCTACTTTGCGAAACAAAAGTAAACAGTTTCGGTTTCAACGCGATAATCTGAAACGAATAAATATGATGATTTATGAAGATGTAGAAGAAGTACGTGTGCGAATTACGTTTTTTTTTGTGAACGTAAGGATCAAATTTCCCGAAGGAAAGGGATAGAAGATTATTTATTACGTGTTTATTATTAGGGTTATTCGTGAAATATAATCCCTAGTACCCACATCTATTCTCATATCACTGGCTGTGATGGGTGTACCGCAAGGGTCGATTTTGGGTCCTTTTCTTTTCTTAGTATACATAAATGATTTAGCATATTATTTAAGGACATTGTACTATTTACTGATGGCACGTCATTAATAATATTTAAGACTAAAAGGGCTAAAGTAAATTTTGACGAAATGAACTTAATTTTGTTTACGTCTTACAGTGATTAAGACGTAATAATTTCACATGCATATATACAGGGTGAAAATATTTTTCAGATTATTGAAAGTTTATTCTGTCTTCTATGTGAGTATTACGTGGAAACCTCTGAATAGATTTAGGTGACATTTGCAATATTTAATAACTTAGGTATATCGCTTTTGGGTACCAATGTATCATTTTAATTCATTCTTGCATTTAATTCTAGTAAATAAGTGAAGAAAGTGTTACAATTATGTAAGATACAGATTATTCAAACTACTTGTTCCGTATTTTTGCTCCTTATTTTACCAACTGAATTAAATAAGTATTTTCTAAATTTAGAGCAGCAAATCCTGACGTCTAAGACGAGGAAAAATCATTTTTTTCCCAAAGATACTAACTAGTTCAATTTAAATCTGTTATTTTATGAACGTAACACGTTACATGCTGTCCATCTGAATGTGAATGGTTACATCGCATCTATAAATCAACTTCAAACGTGACAGTCTTTAGAAATAGACCACTATAGTTTGTTTAGAGCGAAATGCGGGTTCTTTGTTACTTCACCTATAGCTTCAGCTCGAGACTACTCTTATATTCGGTAAAAGTTTAAAAAAGTGTAACATTGATATATTGGATAGGTACCTTGGATGTTTATTACTATACTTACAAGATTTACATGCATTGCTTTTGGGTTGACTACGAGTAGACATACGAGTAACATAATACGAATAGTTTCAGTTATTTAATATAATAGATTAACCTATCAGATACAGCTATTATAAATATCACACTAATTAAATTACTGCTACAGCTACCGACGCTGGACATATAAAAATAGATTCATCAAATCGCATTTACGAGTAAAACGCAAAAAGCATTTCCAAATAAAAAGCGACTCACAATTTCAGAACCCTTTTTATTTTGAAATAGCAATCATCTCGTTGTAAATCCTCTTATGTACTGGATAAGCTCGTTCGAATATTGATATTTATGACTGAACAGTTTTGGCATTGCAAACTAAGATTAATTCTACAGACTTGCAAATGAATGCAGCCAAGCGCAGTAAATAAATGGCGGAAGATGCTCAATGTTTCAAGCCAGATGCCAAGCGGGTCTTTGTGGCACTTGTAAACCAGCAATTGGGTCAACATTAGAAGCAAATGCCGTAGAACACCAAAGATAAATATTATGCCTACACACCTTCAAAAATGTAAACAAAATGTTTGAACCAGTTTTAAGTAGACTACATTTTCTGACTAGTTAGCACAAAACAAACAAAGAAGTCGTTAACTTTCGTTAGGTTGTTATCCCACTAACCTTTGGCACAAACGTAAAAGATATCAAAACTTTTAATTGGTAACACAACCTTCATGCTTGAAAATATCAAAATGATACCAACATCTGTCGTATGACAAACTGAAGTTTGACTTCCGAGACATTTTACGTTTTACGGAGTTCAAAAGGAGCCACAGATAACAGTTTGGTGGTAAAGTTATGAGTATAAATATCGCATTATTGATAGAAAAGTTGTTGATAATCATTTTAAGTTGTTATCGATATACGTACTTAATAACAATCCTGACGTCGAATATTTTTGATGGATCGTAACAATATTATTATCGTTAAAAGTTATCGTGTACTCTATAAGGTGACGCAGACAGAACTCTAACTTTAGTAACTAAGTTCAGTTTGGGAAGGCTTGTAACTTATTTCAGTATATATCAATAAATAACAAATGTTATGAATTCCTTCCCATTCAGTCTTTAAATTTGCTACCATACGGGGGCAATCCCAAAAACCTAGTGATAACAAAATCGGAGGATATAGTTTGGCTCTACATTATGCCTGCTACACATTATCGGCCATGATGGACAATCGTTGATGGTCTGTGATCGGCGACGATCATTGTACAAGCATCCACATTATCGTCCGTGATCATTTATTGAGCGGCAGCCTTCCCAAATGGACGTGGAATTTGTTGCAGCTACTGTTCATTTAATTTCAATTTTATCAATGTTGTTGAATTAAAGGTCATAAAAAATTATTCGAAGACAAGATGGTGTAGTTTGAGCATTCATCGTAATAAAACAAAGCAAAAATAACTACCTATACACATTAATTGGTGATACTAATGGGCGATAATGTGTGCGCGCAACACAACTACAACCGATTCCCTTTGATGCGTGCCCAAAAAACCGCTAAATCACCGATCGCGGCGATCACGATGACGATTACGGACGATGATGGGCGACTACAGGCGATTAGCCCTTCCACATTATCGTGCTCGCGTATAATCGCCCATCATGGCCGATAATGTGTAGCAGGCAATAGAATGTAGCGACTACATCTAAAATTAAATTATACCACTGGATAGCTAAACTATTAAAGAATTAATTACAATAAGCGAGAACAGTGGAAAAAATGCCGCGGTCGATAGGGAAGCGCCGCCATTTTGAAGTAATTTTACGACGTAATTACATAATAAATATAAATATTTTATTAAATAAAAATAACCCATAACATAAACGTTTTCATGTACAATACACCGTGTCCATAATACAGCTATACCCATTTTTGAGGCACAAAGTCCTTTTCACTTTATTCTATTTACAAAATTAGATTTAGTTAAGGTAACACAAAAGAACTAGCCGTGCTTATGGTATCTATAGGGGCAGTTAAATTTAACGTTCATTTAACCTTGACCATCAAAGACGCAGATCTTTGGTTTTTCAGTTTGTTACCCATTAAACATCAAGGAAGGTAAATTAAATGAAGTATAAACATCACTAACTTAACTACTCGTATTTTCCAGAAACCTGGTATCGATCACAAAAACCCTGAAGTTCTAGAAACGGAAAAAGTGCTTTTAGCATACGGCCAGATTAATAAAATCGTAGAGCCTTGTAAACTGACACAAATAAAACCTTTAGATATAAAAAAACTCGGTGGATAATCCGTACTACGATTTGCGATTCCCTAATAAATGGAACGCACCGAAACCGATTGATCTTTAAGACTAATCACAGACGTTGAGAAGCAGATTAGAACTTATTGTTAAGGGATTATGCGGAACAACACCCACACAGAATAAAGGACTGATTTTGTGCTTAGTAAAAATATTAAAAATCGATCCATGACGGAAACGTGACATTGGATGTATGACATTATCTCCCGACGACAAAATGGGTACAATGAGCGCGGCGAAAATTTTTTGCTATCAAATTTCTCTCAATCTATATTTTATTATTAACATTTTTTCTTTATCATTAGTGACTACGTAGTAATTAGTTGTATGTGGTAGATGAATGAGAATTTTAATGTTAGGTAGTTACATCTTTTTTTTCGATGAATATGATGTACCGATGGACCATTTTTGTTTAATCAATTACTTTATAAGTAAATATGCCACTATCACCCTCTAATGTACCTAAATGGTAAAATTAATTTATTGATTGATTTCAATTTCATTACAAATAAGTATTGTTACAGTATTTGAATTTCGTTAAAGAATCGGTTTAGGTACTTACCTACTATAAAGAAATCTCTGTAAGATAGTTTTGGGAAATAGCTAAAAATTAAACATGGCAATATGTTTAATGGTGGTAATTTATACCTAATCCAGGCTCAATTAAAATCTCTATATTTTTTAATTCGTGTAGCATAATTAATAATTGAATAAAGGTACCTATGTTTTATAAAAATCGTAAATCCCTAGTTAACATTTAAAAACCCTCCTCTAAATTATTTTTCCTCGTATCAGAGTATTAAATTGTATCGCAAAAATAATAATGTGAGCTTCCTTATTATAACCTAATTAAAAAACCTCTCTTTCTAATTAATCCGGTCTTGTACTATGTAGTCTCATGTCTCGTGCTAGTATTAAAATAATTTCTAGTTGGTTAATGATGACAAGTTTATAAATAAATGTGAGCAGTTCGTCCGCTATTTAGTCAACGAAAGTTTCTATAACAATTTCTACAAAACGAGAAAACATTTGATAAACACTTGGACACTTACAAAGTATTCAGACAAAACAGTTTTAAAACAATTAAAGTTTAAGTTCGCAGTTTACTTACGTTTTGAGAAGCGAAACTTACAGTCTAGGAAACTATAAAAAGTTTTCATTTAAACCAGTGAGTCAGGAAAATTAGTGGCGAAATAGAAATAACTAACACTTATTTAGTTTTAGGACACATTTTGTACACACACTTTTCGTATGATTTTTATTTATATAGTTAAAGAATTAAGTATACGGGATAGTACGAGAGTTACCGCTCCAAGCAGCGACCGTTTCAGAAGCTGCCGACACAATTACTGAACAGTTCTGAAGCGCAGCCTTCAGGGGTGTAACTGTACATACGAGTACAACCACTAAACGTTATTTGCTGTAATTTTAAAATAAAATAACCTGGTATACTACAAACATATATTAAAATATTCGAGAACATAACCCAATCATTTAGTTATTAAATTAAAATTAACACATCAAAAATATTATAGCGAAAATGTGTATATAAAATTTTTCAATTACTTCGTAGGGTTTGCTGATAGGGAAATCGTAGTGTAATGTTATACCTACATAAAAAATCAGACGAGTATGAAATAAGTTTCTTTACCTTGATCACTGAACTACAATAGCAAAAATTGATCTTTTAACCTACGAATATGAAAACGAATAATTATAAGTTATGTAACTATGAGAATAAGTAGCGCTATTTCGTGTTATAAAAATGTTTTTGTTTCTCAATATTTTACAGACGTAGCATGGTACTTACTTTATAACAAGCGATATATCTAGATATAAACAGAAGGCATAACATCGCTTTTTATTAAATAATAATTACTATTCTATTACAATTTCAGATCATTATCATAATATTTAATTGTTACGGGTAGCCGTCTAAACTCTACTCGTATAAATAATACATGAAAGGTTAATCTTAGGACCCCTAATTAATAATAATGCAGGTACGCGCGAGTTTCAAATCCAAATCATTTATTTCGTCTTAGGAACTAATAGCTCACTTAACGAACGTCAACATTAAAAATAATTATTAATGAATGAATGACATAAAATGAAATTAAAACAAAAAGTCTCGATACACAAAACCTATTATATAATCTGATATGACATAGTCAATGTTTACAAACAGAAGTGCAGGCTTTCTGTACCTACTTATATTTTAATGTGCCTCTATCTATAATATTGTCATTACAAGTCGTTACCAATAATATGAGTAATGACTTCATGTCTTTGTTTCTGTTGCCAAATTACTCAATGTGTAAAACAATATACCCAGACTGTCCAATTTCTGTAATTGATTGACGTAGACAAAAATATAGACGTATCTAGAAGCAAACAGTTATATAAACGTGTACCAACTAGCAGAAAGATTTTGTATAATTTAATATTATTTCGATAGATTTAAATTATCCCTCTATAAGACACGGTTCGCTATACGGGACTGAGTGTCTCTTAAATTGGTGTAGTTATAAGTTCGCATTGTCCTTGCAAAATGTGTTATAAATCACTAGTGGACCGCCCTTGCTTCGGTGCGGAGAATCTTTGACTCCCGCGGGAGCGAAACCGTTTCCGGCGTAAAAAGTTTTCTATCTACATCAGCCTCAGAGACTCGCCAAATGTCCTTTTCTTCGACCGGTCACGCCAAACGCTATCTAAAAATGTATGAGAATGACATAAACGACGTCATTTTTTTCCGCACCTAATGTCATTCCCATATATTTTTAAATAGCGTTTGGCGTGAACGTTCGAAGGAAAAGGCATTTGGCTATTGGCTCTGATCAGTCAAATTTCGTCAGTGCCATATTCTAGACAGACATTGATTCTGAAAAATATATGATTTATTTTCTATTACCGTAATCAAGCCTATAGTCAGGGATCCGGAGTACATCTTTTCACGTATGCGCTAATTTATCGATTAGAAAAAAAAATACTTCGGATTGCTGACTACTAACTACATCTGTACACTAAATTTAAAAAAAAAATAAAGAATTGTATAATATTTAATTACTTGTCGTGTCAGTTCAAATCGCTTGCCATTGTCGACACGTCCGCTTCACATCCTACGCGTTTCTGTTATTATTAATAACGACTTCGAACATTCACAACAGTGGGTTAAAATTTTTACATGTTTATTCACTGCGTAAAACTAGATCGATCTTCATTCGTTATACAAAAATCTAGAGTAACAGTACCCTATGGTCCCATTTTCACTTTGACTTATGACTGAAATGAGATCCCCTTGTGACTTTCTTTGAACTATGACATAGTTATACGGTTCCTGTACATCGGAAGTGAAATTGAATCCTTACGAATCAATATCCCTATTAATAGAATCGGAACACGCGAGTTCAAAGTTCGTATAAGAAACATTAGATTTATCACATCTCATAAAACTAACTATAACAGTTTATTTTCTTTCTAATTATTGTTAGTGTGTACCTATAGACAGACAGAAGTGTCACGCGTCAACCACTGCGCCGATTTAGATAAAACTGCATGTTTATAGCCTAGGTCGTATACGACGAAGGTGATTTTGGATACGTGGTTCCTGGTAAACAATATTGTTCCCGCGCCATAACTTACTATGAAGGTTCTAGTAATTGATAAAATTAAGTGCCTATATATAAAATTTATAAAATGTCGGTAGTAAATAAGTGGCAATGTTAAGGAGAGGGTGATTGTAGTTTAGTTTATTAAAACAAACCGAGAGTGGACTAATAATACTGGACTACGGCCTATATGGTACGAAAAAAAAAGTAAGTAACTGAAATATTGTGACAGGAAATTGTGACTCAACCTTGACGGACCTACGAGATCATTCTTACAAAAGCGTTTCAAATTTTTTCCTCCCGTATTTAAATACTCTTTTCATAGGTAGGTATTTAAAGTAATTCACTCTTAATTATCTCCGAGTACCTACTTGGGACAATCAGGAAACTGCGTGAAGAGGGAGAAATCATAATAACGTAATTTTTAGACCCATTCTGAAGACGAACTCGACGCTTTGAAGTCTTTAATTTGATTTCTTAAATGCTTCACGACAAAGTTTTTTACTTACTTAGGTCTGTAGATATTTAAGTGTCTTAATTTTGTAACAAAAGTATATACCATATTAGGAGAATATCAAAAAATCCCCAAAAAACAAGAGAGTTAAGTAAACTTTATTTAATACTAGACGATACCCGCGGCTTTGCCCGCAGAAGAGTAGAATTCATCCCACGGGAACCTATAAACGGGATAAAATATATCCTATGTCCTATTGCTGGATTCAAACCATCTGTGTGCCAAGTTTTAGCTTAATCCGTTCAATGGTTATCTAGAGCGTGAAGGAGGGACAAACATCCAAACATCCAAATATCCAAACATCCTTACAAACTTTCACATTTATAATATTAGTAAGATTCAGTTTTAATTTCTAACGCAGTAAAATGTTAACAACGATATATTTTTTTTTAAATCGAGGTAGTAATTTTATCATGCCCAAATGTATTCTAATTTACTCTTATTTCTACTCCATAATTTGAAATAAAATGACTCCTATTTGAAAATGTTTCACACTTCCGACTAACGAGTAAAAGTTAGTAGGTACTTATCTAAGTTTTAACGTTAATACAGTACCGTAGCAGCGTGAAACTTGAACGTAATCTACTAAACCCGCACTAAACCAATCTAATCGTATGTTAACTGAGTAACAGTTTACCTACATTTTGCTACTTTGATATTAAACTAATCCAGTGTTTAAAATAGTGTTTAACTTCAATTTCTATGGGATGTACCTATTAAGGTTCCCACATCCAATTCACTGTTATTTTTGTAACAGACAATAATATTACTGAAAGCTTTTTTATTACAGGAAGAGGTGCCGGAAAAACATATCTCTGTAGGTACTTAAATAACTTCTATTTTAAGAAAACAATTTGATAGCTGGATGTCAAATTAGGAGTATTTGGATTTTACGTGATCTTATTATATACATACATACCAAGGTTAGGCGTATCGAGTAATACACCAATAAAAGTTGAAAGTTGATACACCAATGAAATTTTACTATACAGTGTGTATAAAATCATTTATAGGTATCTACTTAGACAACATTATCGATTTATACATAAATTAAGATTTAAAATAATGATTTTAAAATGTATAATTATAATGTAATTATTACTTATTGTATTAAAATTATTAAGTATCGTTTTTATTATTTTAGACCCAAAATCAGGTTAAAAGATGGTTGGCGCAGACTAATCAACTCGGGAACGGGTCGTCACCGCCGCTACTCGAATTCCCAAGATGGGACGACGTCGTTTTGTACCTCATTATCATGCTTATTATCATTATAATAATTTATTATTATGGCGGCTGAATCTATATTCATTGTTATTATGTAAATAATGTTTAAATTTTGTTTAGGGTGCGTCCGTGAATCACATAACTTGTCTTTGATGTTTTTCTGCCCCTACTTCTCTGGTGCGATGACGTGAGATTCGGTTCTCCAACCCCTAATCTCACATGATATTTTTTAAATTTTCAGTAACATTGTGCTCCTTCACCTTTGTGTAATGCATAATATCATAAATAATAAATATACATACCTACTTGCTAAAATAGGTACCTATAAAAGCACAAAATTTGCTATCAATTTTGATATCAATATTTCACGAAAAAGGAAAAAATAATATTCTTTAGAAATAAATATTTGTAGACAGTAAAGTACCTATCTTAATATAGATGTGAAATTCAGATAGAAATGGTACCAACTTAGTTGCGAATGGAGAAAGATGCCAACAAAAAATTCAAACCGCTGTGGAATCATAATATTTACATAGTGTTCATAAAAACGATAGCAAATTCGATTCTTGTGAAAAATTCCAGAGACGAGTAGATCTCTTCGAAGAATCAAATTTAGTTTTCAAAAGGTTGAGGACCTCATCTATTGAAGACACGAACCACATTCAATATCTAGTCGAACGTTAACTAAGACATAGATAATTAGAAATTAAAGGAACTTACCAAGTTCAATTTCAATTGTAGGTACGAGCTATATTTATACCTTTTCTCCCTTCATAAGTACCTATGTGAATACACAATAAGTTACCTACTAAAGTTTATATTTAAGTTTAAAACACATGTTGGCCTGTAACTGGGTAGGTATGTAATTTTATTATACATATTATGTACCTACATACCTACCTATATACATAATATAGTCAACAAATACTTACTGCATTTAGAATATATTTCGAATTATTAATTGATTATTTAGAATGTCTTTTACAATTAATTTAGAATGTCATTAGGTAAATGTAGGTATCAAATTAATAACATCGTCCAACCACAAGTCGGCATAAATATTTTCTAGAAACTAAATGTAGGACTATTGATAAGATAAAATATAATAAAATAATAAAAAACTCGCAATTTGAATAAGTAATTGTCTAATAAGCAGACCATTGCGTTACAAATTTCCCTTGACTGCCCACGGATCTGATTGAGTAAAATGCGGAAAAAATTTAATTTCACAGAGGGCATTTACCTCATAAAAACAGAATATACCTACCTAGTTGCTAACTGTTCCAATTTTCGTCGTAAAGTAAGGTTTACTGATGGCAGGTTCCGTAGATAGGTATTTGTTATTATGGTATGAGTTAAGATAATAGCAAACGAGCATACAGTGCCACAATCCCTGTCGCCCATACTGTAACTAACCTCGAATGGCACTGTAGTCGGTTAGTCGGGTGTGATCAAGTAATAGTGTTCTGTTCTGTGATAACTTATTTATAACTAGACGATGCCCGCGGCTCCGCCCGCGGAAAAGTCGATAAACAAAATATTGATTTTATCCCAAGGGAACCTATAATCGGGATAAAATGTATCCTATGTCCTATTCCTGGATGCAACCTATCTGTGTACCAAGTTTCAGCTTAATCCGTTCAGCGGTTAGACCGTGAAGGAGGGACAAACATCCAAACATCCAAACATCCAAACATCCAAATATCCAAACATCCAAACATCCAAACATCATTACAAACTTTCACATTTATAATATTAGTAGGATATTTATCGTCCTCACGGTTAACTGGGAACACTGTTAATAATTCAACATTTTCGAAAAAGATAACAGAAATTAGGATTTATCACTTTTCTAAATTAATGATTTGTCAGACGCTTAATTATGAATTGTATAATACACACAAAATACTCCATGTTACATTTAATTTTACAAGAGTTACTTAGTAAAGTAATAAAAACGAATGTGCGACTAAGAGCTTAGAATTAAAAGTTGTAATTTTTAAATCTGTAATTTAAATCTGGTAAAGTCAATGTAATGTAAATCGGTACTTCTAGCGAACTTTCAACTCATAATCGATTCCAAAACCCTTTGCGTCGCAAACAGGGTTAGTTGAGTACTTGCTATAGTGCTTATAGGTAAGTACAGCTACTTAATACTCACTAAATTTCCATCTCCTTTTACCTTTTCGTTTTAAAAGCACAGCTTCGTAACACACGAAAACAATTACGAAAATACTTACAGCAAAGGCCGAGGGTCCTAACATTCAATAAGTTGAAACGGAATGTTCGGTAACAGATTTTCCATTAGGCGTCTCACCCTTTCCCCGAATTCTGCAATTTTGCTATTTTAAACACGTTTTTCTAGGTTGGGTCAATTTGATATTACAATAAAAAACGGACTTACCTACCTGTAAGGTATTGAGGGTTTTTTTTTGTACCTACATACTTTGTGGAGGACTACGTGGAGGACTTCTTTATGTAATGGGAATAGCAAACGAACTTGCTTTGCAATCATACCTTGCCGCTAATGGACCTTCGTGACAAAACCTTGAACAGAACTGTAGGAGGGACTATTAATAGGGTAATAATAGTCCTGTTAGTAGTAGGTGTTATTGGGAGTATTGTTGGTTGTCAATTCGTTGGCAAGGGAAAATCTATCTAACTTATTGTTTTGATGCGAAATTCATATCTTAGACCTCACTTCGGATATGTCATCTTACAATGATTTAGATTTAGAAAAATTATTATAAATGTAAGTATGCAGATACATCTATAATTATTGTAGGTAAGTTATTTTATTTAGTTATGAAAGGCCCATGTTGAGAAGTAAGCAATGTTCTATTGTTCTGAATGATTGTAACATTGGTGTACCTAACTACCTATTTTATAAGCTCCTAGCTGTTACTGAAGTGCAGTTCCCTGCTACATGTTTAATCTCTGGTTATTTAGTGCAATGTCTTCCTCGCTTGCCGTTCAACTAAACCAATCTTCTAAATATTTAAGATAGTTTTAGAATAACAATAAATATCTACCTAGCAGTACATCAGTTACCTAAAATAATGTAAGAAAATATGTAGGTACTTATAATAGATAATCTAACGTAGGTAGGTACATAACGTTACTTAATAATGATTTACTAACTTAAATCTGCAACAAGTAGGTAAATTAAGTGCACATCTGACTTGTGAATTAAGAATCAACGTTTCTGATGATGATATTAATTATTATTCATAAAAAAAATCATATAACGTTAAGTAAGTATAAGAAAATTATAGATAGTTAAGTTATAATTAATAATTAAGATTAAGAAAAAATATTTTCATAATAAATGGAGAATCTTGAAACACCTAGCAGTTGTTGACACGAAATGTATGAAAAATTTAAAAAGTATTATCTAAATTATTTGATTAATAGTCTTCGAATTATTTTCTATTTGGTAGCACAAGCTACACTATTTAAGACTAGACAATTAACTGTGAAGCACTGCAATACGTCAGCTAAACCATTCTTTCATCTCCAAAGTTGGTATTATTCGAATCTTGGGGAATTGATGAAGCAAACAGTAGGTACAATGACCTCATGCATGTTTATTTAATATGGTAAAACATTTACGAATACTAATTAAAGAAAAGGACTGAAGATTGACCCTTGTGGTACACATATCGCAGCTCGTGACCCCGTTTATTCAGCATCATTAATCTAACCCTTTGTATCCCATTCCAAACAATTCAAAAATTTGTTTTTTTTTAATTAGTTTTTAATAAAAAATATTTAATTTTAAATTAATTTGTTAGACTGGCCTAACCACGTTGACAAAAATTTAAGTTCAGAAATAAGTGCCCGACAGCTAATGCCATCTAGTTCCATCACTTTCAAACATTATCTACCGTAGACAAAATTACAAGACAGCAAAAGTTAATAGACCTTCATGCGCGACAAAAAGTAATATTATTACTCTATGGGTCCACCACAGAATAATACTTTTTAAATATTGATGTCCACACTGTCATTGTCATAGTGACAGTCTGACAGTTTTCTCGGCAACTCAACCACTCAACCAGACTTCGATTTCGATTCGATTCGATATAATAATTCATGTCGTGGCGTGGGTGCGTTTTGTGTGACTTGACTAGTGACTAACCACAGAGTATTTTTGTTGAGTGCATAATAATATAGTGTATATTAATAACTTAACTATATATGTTATAAAGAGGAATGTTATCAGTGTCTTCACTGTAGGTACTTTCGTTTGCTTTGTTTGATAATATCATTGAATAACTCACTGTGCTACATTTAAAGTCTATAAAAATATTATCCGTAATCAATGCCCTACATTTTGATCAGAGGTAACCTTGCATCGTACGGGCATAAAAACCCTTGGCGTGTACTTGTGTCTGGATTAAAAGGTACATCAATAAATCATTGTGACTAAATGCTTCATAGTTGACATAAAAATTGCACTACACCTACGCAAACTTTGTTTATCTCATAATAGACGATAATAGTGATAAAACCTGTTATCTATGTTATATTTAGATGCAGATGATACATTTGTGCTAATAAATTTTGCCTCCTAATTGCAGGTTTATCATAGATTTTGTCTTGTACTAAATTTCAGCTGGTGACATAGAGCAATTAAAGAGATTTGCTTGTGGAGGATACTGTGACGACTCTACAATTGTCTATTTGCAACATCCTTGTGTGATCCTTAGTGCTCTTGAGGTAAATATTGACAAAATTCATATTATGTTAGTCCTACTGCTCATTCTCAATTCAATTAGTTAACCTTCTGGTATTATTATTTTCTCAGGTACTGGGATATAAAGTTGTTGCCTCCAGTTCAACAGCGGTGAAACAAGACTATAATGAGTATATGTGGACCATGAGAAAAGAGTTCTCAGAGCCAGAGCCTTCTATAATTGTTGAGCAAGATAATATAACAAATTTTAGTAAAGAGGCTATGCACTATCAACATTCAAACAAAGACGACGAAGTTTAAACATATCACAAGAGTTGTCCCATTATTTTTATCCAACAATATTATGGATACAAAATCTCCACAAAGTCCCACTTTGGCCCCTTTGATGGAAGATAGTTTTGTATATGTGGCCATAAAGGGATCATTGTATGCTAATGATTGTTCTGTATTTGGATTGGGACCAGAAGAAATAAAGGCATTGGCTAAGAAGTTCCCAGGATCAGGAGCTGATATAGTAAATGGTGTCACTGTCAAAACAAATGTAATGCAAGTTATAAATTCATTGGCACTGCTTGGCTATAAAATAATTGCAAGCACTGGAGAGGTCGAAATTACTTGGACATTACAACGCGAAATCTAATTACATCACAACTAGTGTAGTATTCCAAAATATGGATCACCCAAGTGGATGTGATCATACCAATTGCATTGCCAGTAGTTCTAATCCATCAGTAAGTCAAACCATGGATGAAATGGATTGGGAAAGAAGTTTATGGAATGCTGGTAGGAATATATACAGATTTTAGAATACTTTTCTTATTTATTGGACATGCAAAATTCAAGTTAGCTACTAATTACTTATGGTAGCTATTTCCATGATTAATAATTACAAAATTTCTTGTAGCTTTCTCAGGGGAAAAAGAAAGGGTTAGAAATTTGATTGCTAAATCAAGAGATCCTAAAGAAACTGTTAATGCTATAGACAAATCTGGCTACACCCCCTTGCATTATGCAGCCAGGAGTGGCCAAGTTGACATTTGTAGGATACTATTGCAAAATGGAGCATCAATAAATGCACAAACTAGGTGTGGAAAAGCCACACCATTACATAAAGCTGCTGCCGCAGGTAAGTAGCATAATGCACCTTATTAAGAACAATTTAGGGACCTAATTTATCCATTAGTGCATAATTTTACCATTGATTGCCTTAACTACAGATTAAAAAACCAATCCTAAGATAGACAAAATGTAAGCATGCAATTTTGTTGAACTTTTTTTACTTAATCTGTGGTTTTTCTAATAAACCCTGCTTTAATTATCATGATACTAGTCATTATTGACAGCAGAGAATGACTTTCCAGGTAAAGCATTAACAATAAAGTTCTTGATACAGTCTGGAGCTAATTTGGAAATGCAAGATGTGGATGGTAAGACAGCTCTTCACAAATTGACGGAGAATCGACACTTTAATTTGGCAGGTATATTAGTTGAGGCCTGTCCCCACATTAACGAAATATTGGACTATGAAGGCAATCCTGCAATTTACATTTAAGTCAATTGCTTCTTGTTGTGAAACACATGAGTTTGTCACCTATTACACCTTTAATGTTTATAAACACATCCTTGGTGAATAGTTCTTTTCAATCACTTCCAAGATCATGATTCCTCAGTTAAATAATTATCCATAGTTGTAACGATAATAAGTATACTCATTTGCTATCATTAAGTCATAATTTTAAAGTTTACATTCAAAATGTTAAAATGAAACAATTTTTTTTATGTAACTAGTTATAATTATGTAAGTAACCCTAACTCTAAACATTATAAATAGGTTTGAATTAAAACTAATCACCCTGTTTTAAAATAAAATACATACAATTAATTACATCATAAAGATTAATAACCTAGATATAGAAGTATAACATTCCTGCAGAGTATATCCAGAAAAATAATTAAGATGTCTTTGTAAAATGGGGTGAATGAAAACTATTTGTAAGTGTTTTATGTACTATTTTATTTTTGGAGCAAAATTTTTTTTATGTAATTATTGATGATTACACCATATACTTTAAAAATACATGCATTACTTAATAGACTGAGATTTTTTATGTAATATTCTTCCATAGTACATGGCATAAATGTTATGGATTTGGGTAACTAATGCCCAGTATTAATAATGCGAAATGTAATCGGGTCAAGTGATTTTTTGTCTTAAGGAATTTGAATTCCAATGTTATGAAAAAATTATCCACCCCATTTTACTATTAATGCTTTTACATTTTATTGATTGTTAATTAAGTGTTATGTTTATGATGATGTAAACCCCACAGGGGTAATTGTTTAATAACTACTTTTAACATCTTTGTTTTTGAAACAAACAAGTGCTTTTATGTTGTTTTAAATTATTATTTATTTATTGAATTTGTGTAAATACATAAAAGTATTTTTGGCAATCACTATGTGAAATAAGCATGTGAAAAATCGTTATTTTATTTATGTTTGCTTAGAGATTTGAAAATACAATCCACTACTGGATACTACATAATATTTTATAATATCATTCAAGGATTTTAATATTATAAGAACTTAAAGGAAAACCTGACTTTTATTACTATCACTAAATAAATGTAGTTTCTTTACTAAATGTCATATATTTTTCACCAATGTACACCTTTGTACGACTTTATGTATTCAAGTTTTCAATAAAAAAAGAAAAGATAATTGTGTTTCATTTGAATATAAAAGCCCACTCTTAAATAACTAATATCAATCTTTCGGATAAGATTTTTCGTTTATTAGGTTATCTAAAAATCCAGCAGTTAGGGGCCGGGCCGTTCAGGTATTACTAAACGCAATTTAGGAGACCCCCTGTCTTGTAAAATGATATGATACGTATTATAGCTGAAAAGGGGGGTGGTAGAAGAATGCGTTACGTAACATTGTTATTTATTACTTAAAAAAAATATGACTTAAAAATATTTTGAAAATAAAATAAAATAATATTATAACTATGTGTCCGAGATACTAATTTTGTATATGTACGACAATTGTATAAAATGGTTAATATTTAATACCAGGTACCAATATCCTGTGCGTAATGGGCGTCACTACTATATCTTCCACACTAGCGACATACTACAAATTGTAATACGTGCTATACCTATATTTGGGCCCTTTAATTTGAATGACTAGATTAGGCCACAATCTAAGAGTATGTTGGTACTTTCTATTTAAATTTTCAAGACATTAATTAATTTTTGAGCTGCAAAGTGGGCATGCCCTAATGACTGACAAAAATATACCTAATTTATGATATACATACTATATAACTACCTAATAAACATAGAGCACAGAATACTGTGGAAAACTCTAATACACAACTTACCCATCTGTGTACTAAATAGGGTTCGTTGTTATTATATAGTAATTTCTCTATGAACACAGACAAACACTGATAGCATTTTGCCTTGAACACTACATTACATTTCTTATTATACTGACTCATCTTCTATCATGAGGAATTTCTTTAAACTGCTTGGTAGAGGCAATGCTATTACATGACAGAACATGGGCATATTTTTACAGGATGATCTTATACGAATCCTACATAGGTCAGCTAATCTAAAGGGATTTCTACAGACGTCAAACACCCAAAGTGCTGTGTTTTCTAGTTTTAGAGTAGAATCTGATATCATTGGGCTATGACCAGCTTTTAAGAGCATGGAAGCAAGATTAGGGGTACGTCTCTTAGTTGCTATACACAAATTGTCTATTCCTCGGGAGTGGAGGTCGCCAGCATTCACATCGGCACCGTGTCGTATTAACATCATAGCCGCGTGATCTCTGTAAGAATGTAATAACGGATTACAATTGACTTCTGTACTTATAGCATTTTTTTTTATTAAATAATTTTTCTTTTAATAAATTTTTTAATAAAACAATTATAATATGAAGATTACCTATGTAAGAGAAGTGCTCTGTTCAGCGCAGTATCTCCAGTCAGAGAAGTTGCATTCAAGTCAATATTATGTTTCAGTAAGAATACAAGCACCTCTTCAAACTCCTTAGGACAGTCTATACTCTCAACAAGAACATGCAGCACATTGATTCCTGTAAAACTATTGCAGGTATTAATATTCGCCCCTGAAATTAAAACATAATATTTCATTATCATTAGAATTCTATTAAAAATATTTGTACGATTATACTTAATTTTTATATACAACATAGTATATATAATCATATTAATTATAAAATATAGATATACTGAACAACATCAGACATTTACATCACTTATATTTCAAATTACATTTTATTGCATGTACTCATAGCAATAATTTAAATTTTCAGTAACTACATACTTCCTCATTATGTAGACACTAACTGACTCAAATTATCATGACCTTACGTTACTTTGATACATGCAATCTATAATACCATGTCGCTCAGATAGCTACAACATTATGCACCAGCTAACAAATCAAGCCTTTTAGATCTGTATTCTTACCTCGCGATACTAATGTGTAAATAATATTTGGTTGTGACAATCTAGCCGCCAACAGTAATGGAGTATCACCATTATCATTGGTCAAATTTATACCTCCGGCGTAATCCGCGAACAACTTTACTATTTGTTCCTGAAATAATATTACACTTTTTTAACTCCTTGTTTCAGTAATTCAGTTCCACAAACACTAACAATGTATCAATTACCAAATATTACATAGTTTAAGAGTAATATTAGTAAGCACCTGTCTTTGTATTATTGCATTATGCAATAACTTATGAGAGTGAGTGACTCTTGCTCCGGCGCGCAGTAACACCTCCACAATATCAGCACATCTTTGCCAAACCGCTTCACATAAGGGGGTATAGCCTAAAACCAATAAGTAAAATAAGTATTAAGCTATTAAGAGTTAGCACTAGGTTTTAAAACTAGATTTTCACCGTGTATTTCTTCTCCATTGACATTGGCTCCAGTGGAAATGAGAAATTTAACGACCTCAACATGACCTCTGCCTGCTGCCAAATACAAAGGAGTCCTTTCATTTGTGTCCCTTGCTTCTATATATGCTCCATTGTTTACTAAAATCTTTACCTGTCGAAATTAAAAATGATTCTATGAGCTGTATGACAATAATGCTTTCCATTATATTTACTTAACAAAAATCTGCAATTGTATATCAAATCAGTTTATAGAACTCAATTATATTAAACTATATTCTTATTTTTTTAACTATAAATTACCAGTTCCAAGAATCCTCTAGATGCAGCAAGATGTAAAGGTGTAATTTTTTCATGTGTCTTATAGTTCACCTGGCTGCCAGCTTCAAGAAGACATTTGACTATTTCTGTGTGATTTTTTGTCACTGCTACATGCAAAGAAGTTAATCCATCCGCTGCAGTTATATCCAATTTACATCCTAAAAAGATATAAATTAAATGACATTGTTAAAATTCGAGCTCAATACATTTACATTCAAAATATGAAATTATATCAAATGCTGTATCAAAAAAATAATTTGGATATTTAATATAAATTATAATAATTTAAGATAATATTGATTGTAATATTTTAAAATAATGACACAAAAAAATTTCAAGGAAACTAAAAAGAAACATATACCACAAAAATATACCTTTAAATGTGCGGTTATCAATCTGATACACAAAAGTACAATGTTTCTAAAACTACACAATTACCAGCGTCTATTAATAGTTTTACAACATCTATGTGGCCATGTTCTGAAGCATAGTGTAGGGCTGTTCTCATGAAGGCATCTTGCTGGTCCACTCCATTAGTCACTACAGATGCTGCTGCAATAGCTTCCCCGGTATTTTCTAGTATAGCAGCATACCACCTTAAAAATAGTTTAATCTACCATTTAAACTTGCTCATTAAACAAAATACAGAATTTTAATTTAGCAATAAATATTATATGGTTGGTAATATACTTTATAATTTTAAATATTTAAAACACCTTTTTATTGGTCCACACTCCATCTCCACACTGGTACACATCATAGATTACATTTCAATTTAAATAATAAGAAACTTTTTTACTCAATGACAATGTGACCTCTATTAAAAAAAATTATAAAATTGGAAAAGTATATATGAAAATTTTTCTTAATACTTTTTAGATACTTTCTTCAAACTAAATTAAAAACTTTCTTAACTTATCTACACTTATTAAACATAATATTATTACCTTATTATTATTATTAATAATATAGATAAGCTTAGAATATCACCTGTACATAGATGACCAAGTTTCATCTTCACTGGTTGTAGGAGCAACAGTTCCTATATCCTCATCCCACTCTAGTTCTGCCTGAGGTGATATTACAAGAGATGGCGGACTTAAGGGTGACTTTACATTGTTAATTTTACTTTCATCACTACTTGATCCATCACTATGTATAAACACAAAATATCCTTGATTCCTATCAGATTTCTGGTGACCACTTGTTACAGAATTATTACACTCTATTGTACCTTTAGAAATCTTCAATGTTCTGTCATTTAAATTCTTACATTTAATCACTGTTTCATCATTATGACCAGTACTTTTAAACTTTCGTTTCTGAGTTCTTATATGTCTCTTTTTAGTAATGCTTGAGGTGCCCACAGTTTTATATGAGATTTTATTAGTTTTGCTAGCATCTATCAATAACTTCACAATGTCAGTATTTCCCAATTTGGCTGCTTCTCCTAAACTAGTTTTTCCGAAACGAGTGATTTTGTTAGGATTAGCACCTGAAAAAAAAAAACTTATTTACTTTTAATAATAAACTACTAAGCGCTCAAACTTCTACAGCTTGTAGCGAGTGCATCTCATGATTATTATTTTGCATGTAACTCTGTATGTCTAACAGGTATATTAAGCCTACCTCAAACAATGAGTAACATACCTTTTGAAAGTAATGGCATAATATCACTATGATCTTCAGCTATTACTTTTTGGATGAGACTATCCTCTAACGATGTTTCCATGTTGAGTTACAAAACTATTTTTATCATATTCAGTTAGGTATCCACATTTTTATTCTCATAAGGGAAGATAACTAAGTTAAATTGAAAAACTTAATCTTTATCCATTCCCACTTTTTTAAAATAACCATTGTTATTGTCCCTAGATAGAATTTGCAGACTTATAATATAATTAAGCTTTATAATTGCAATCGAATTGGTGTGGTTCTTCAAAATCTAAAAAGACTAAAAGAGTAAAAATTCGAATAAATAAGCAAGCATCACATCAATGTCTCAAAATTATAGTTTTAATTTCTGTCTGTCAATGTCAAGTCAAGATGTCAACAATGACTCATGATCACAGACCAGGATGCTAAGTCTGTCTGTCTGTCAAAGTGTCTATTTTTTAAGAAGGTATACGGCTTGGATACAAGTCCTTTAAGCCAATTAAAGTGTCAGAGTTGTAGAACCTTCAAAATTACCTTGTCTTTAAAGTGTGGTGCCAAGTTCCTGGACGTGAGTTGAATCATAGATCAGAGTAATATAGGTATAAGGAAAAGTTTAATGCATTGATCCATAGAGTAATATTATACATAGATCAAAGTAATATATAAGGAAAGTTTACTCTATGAAATGTACAGATTAGGATTAGGTAGTTAACCTGTGGTTTGTCCAGAATGTCATGGAAAGTTGTCAAATATGTCAAGACAAATCGTCATTATTAAAATTAGATTTTTTATCTGTTGTATGTATTTATTTTTGGAAGACCGTGAGTGAAGCGGATATAATTTTGTACGTAGAAAACCTGCTATAAATTCGTAATCTTTTAGATTTTATACGAGGAAATCTTTTACGTATGTATAACTTCATAATTATAAGCCCTACTATTCGAATTAATTATAGAGTGCCCACACATCCACCTACTAAATGTAGTTGTAACAGCCACTTTGATATCCTAAAATATTTTCCTTTTCCTGTCGATTATAGCTTTATCGAAGTCACCTGAGCGTCCCTGAAGAGAAATTTATCATATTGTTAAAATATTCATCAACTTAACACATGTATTTACACTTACTATGAAAAAAAGGCTCAGTGTAGATATTTGAATGTTCTAAATCCTGTATCCGCTTACATGTTTTTTATTTTGTTACTGAATCTTTCTTTCAGTTTAAACTCTAAGGTCAAGTGTTGAATAAGATATGTTATCTTTCTAGGAAACATGAGGAAGAGTAATCTTTTGAAATAAGATGTCAAGTGATAATTGCTTAGTTAAAGCAATATATTCATTCAAAGGTAAAAACAATGATGAGCTATGTTTCAAGAAAGGTGACATTATTACTGTCACCCAAAGGGAAGAAGGGGGTTGGTGGGAAGGAACCTTAGGTGAGACGACTGGATGGTTCCCAAGCAACTATGTAACAGAATATAAAGGTAATGGCTTTATGATTATTATTCACAGAAAATATATTTACTTACTTATAAATTGAGTCACATGTAGGAAAATTACAAAATAGTGATGCTCATAGTAACTGACATGGTGAGTCACAACACAAATATTTCTCGAAAACATTCTCTCAGATTTTAAATGAATCAGTGAAGTATGATTTCTACAACATCTTAAAAGTAGTAAAATTTTGTTATAATGGTGTAAAATCCTGCTAAACTAAGTTAATGAAAACATATTCTAGGGGTGAATATAAGTAATATTCACTTAAAAAGTACTTTACAAGAAATGATAATATAATTTATCATCATAAAGACCTCACAAAGTACATTATATTCACGTGTAGTTTTTATTTCAGACACGTCTGGGTCACTTACAACATCACCTATTAGAGCAGCATCGGAAATCCAAGCATTTCGAAATGTTGTCCTTAAAGATATTATCGACTCAGAAAAAGCCCACGTTGCTGAAATGCAAGGCTTGGTTAGCAATTTTTTGCAACCATTGGAGAGAAGTGATATGTAAGTATTCTTCTTTCTCAATTCAATTATTATTACAGTGATCTGTAGCTATGGTAATGTAGAAAAAAAAATTTTTTTATAAATATACATTGCTATTGGTACTAGCCTGAACAATAATTGAATATGTATTGTTTCTGCTCTCTTGTTTTTGATAAATTCCATTGAGATTTGACTTGTTTTCAAAGTATTGTTAAAAATATGACTTATAATGGTTGTCATAAATCTGATCTAGTCATAGAACTTTTTAAATTACATGTATTTTAATTCATGTAGGTATGTAATAGTACACCTTTTAATTTGTTTTTAGGCTTACAAAAGATGAGTTTAAGCAGTTAACAGGCAATATAAATGAGGTGCTACAGACCCATGAGCAGTTTCTCAGTCTACTTGAAGAATGTTCCACAAAAACTGGTCCAGACCAGAGGGTGGGGGGACTATTTTTGCAGTGGGCACCTAAAATAAAGGCTGTCCATCAAACATACTGCGCTGGCCACCCCAAAGCTGTGTGTATTTTAGACAAGTATAAGTAAGTAGAGTTGTTGTATTATTTTGCACTAGATCAGCGCAGCCATAGGCAAATTAAGGCCTGCGCAAGCTTTTCAATTAAATTATGTGTGAGTAATAGCGTGAACACTATTTCCATTGACAAAATGAATTTAATTTGCAATACAAAAAAAATTAAGAATAATCCTTCCCACCTTAGTAATTTCTTAAACATTTGTCATGTAATTAAAAAAGTTTGCCCACTATTTGTTTGCAGAATTTTTCTATTTTTCCTGATTTTTTAATTTTCTCTGGACTTCCATAAATATTTTAAACTCCAGTCTGGTTAATTCTGCACTTAAAAATAAAATAAGTATTCAATTGTATATTGGCATGTTCTGTGTTATTTTTAGAGAGGAACTGAATACATGGATGGAGAATGCTGGTGCTGTGTGCCCTGGGGTGCTAGTTTTAACTGCAGGGTTGTCTAAGCCATTCCGTCGACTGGGCAAGTATCCTGCCATGCTGCAGGAGCTTGCCCGCCATGTCCATGAAGCTCATCCAGATAGAGGAGATACACATCGAGCGTCTGTTGTTTATAAAGATATAGCTGTAAGTAAATTCCTTACATTTTGATTGACAAAGTTTCCAAAAGGCACATAATGTCAATTATGCTTTTTTAATTTTCAACACTAATGCATCTATGTAATTGAATTTAATATGAATATATAGTGTTATTAAATTTGTAAATTATTTAATTGCAGAGTGGTTGCGCAGCATTAAGGCGACAAAAGGAACTGGAGCTCCAAGTTGTTACTGGAGAAGTGAGGGGTTGGCCTGGTGGAGAACTGACATCTCTAGGGGATGTGCTGCATATGGGAAGTGTGGCAGTGGGACCGTCACATCAAGATAGATACCTCGTCTTGTTCCCATCAGCACTGCTTTTACTGTCAGTCAGCAAGAGAGTATCAGCGTTTGTTTATGAGGTATGTTGATTGCTTTATTAAAAATGTAAAAGTTGTACTTATACTTATCTATTATGAAAAGACAGATAAATTTTTTCAGATTAAATTTGGCAGAAAGATATTTTATATCATAGATAAGATAAACAAATGACCCTTTATTTTAGTAATATCTCTGGATTCGAAAAGCAATGCTTATTTGTAAATAAATGGAGAGCAGTTTTACTTAAATTAGCTTCTATGATGTCAATAAAAACGCTTCTTTTTCCATTTAAGGGGTGTCTACCCTTAACCGGGATCACAGTTTGCAAGTTGGAAGATACAGATACGAGGAAAAATGCATTTGAAATTAGTGGGCCTATGATCGACACTATCGTAGCAGTGTGTCAAACAAGAGCGGAGGCTGACAACTGGGTCAGTTTATTGCAAAAGCATTCAAACACTAGCAGTCCCGCCCATGAACCAGGACAACCACTTTCTTTGCCACATGTAAGTATTTTAACTTTCAGTCAGCAATTTTTCATACCTCAGTAAAATTATTATTATTATTCTTTAATGAAGTGGTAATTAGTTTGTTTATTTCAAATAGTACAATCATATATTATTAATTTCTTACATAGCTGACCCGTTCTCCTTCTGAAGGGGCGTTGTCTAGCATCAACTCTAGTCGACGCAGCCTTTATCATGTGACGTTGCCGCCGCCTAGTTACCCTTCTGCGTCCCCTTATTACTCTTTGACGAAATACTTCGCGAGGCTAGTTAAGAAAAAAGTTATAACGAGACAGATGTTACGGAAGCTTTTACATGAGAGGACTTGGGCAAAGGCGTTCGAACTGACCGGATTACCTGTAATGCGTAGACACAAGAATCATATAAGGCTTAGGATAGAAAACGATGGTACCATCGGCACTGAAACAGAGTGCTCTGATAGTGATAGAAACTCTGATGATAGTGACAGGGAAACAGATAGTACGGAGTCCTATTCAAATTCAAGCTTCACCGATGCTGAAATAGTTAGTTCGAAGATGTTACGTCAGGATGCCATGGATGCGAGCCAGTCCAGAACGATTTCATCTTCGTATAGTAGTAGTTGGGGGAGCAACTTTGGTTACGTGCGATATTTCGATACCTCTGCGGAGATACAACATGACATGCCGCAAATAATCAAGGGAGACTGCACAAGAAACTTATTTGTTCAGACTTCTAATGATTCGTCCGATCCCAGTTATATACGCGATGATGATTTACAGCAGACATCTAAGGGTTTCATTAAGCCTCTCATTCAACATTCCGATAGCACTGAAAATTCTAGTTACGAGGCGAGACCTTACATGGCTTGTGAAGATTTGAGTAGCATGGATCAAAATACGCAAATGGGTATGCTTGGAAGTGATTTGACAGATTTCATCCCAACCAGGCGTAGTTTTCCGAATATAAGCGGCAAAAATGACGGAATGCCCAAGTTATGGAAATCTACAGAGGAACAATACAATCATCAGGATACGGATGACAACAGTACCATTGATTCGGGAGTAGTTCAAAGTTTAGATCCACCCTCTCCGAAGCAGTCCAGAGATTACTCGGTGGCTTCGATCATACTCGATCCTCCTCCGATGTTTCGAAACGAAGATGATGATTTAAAAATAATAAACGTCAATCTTAACGCTAATGTGCCTTTCCGAAAACACTCTTTGAACTCGGATAAAAGAATTCGTCGATCCATGTCTAAATCAATGGTAGAAACGGATAATCCAAAGAGAAACAATGATATACACTTGCAAAGGATGAGCTCGCAATCCGAAACTCAAAAGATCCGTAGGAAATGTGAATGTTGTAACCGTTCTCTTTGTCCCAGCCCAAGGTCTTCAGATTCCGGTGTAGCGGGAAGTTGTAACTTAGCATCACCAGAGCTGAATATGCACGAATATTCCACAGGAAATACTGGACACGATTCTGACACCCACGAAAAGGGGTCTGACCACTCGAAAAGTTCCATCAACAATCTCTCCCAAGAGACGTTCAATTCGGATCATAGGAAACTAACCCTTTCCGAAATCGAGGCAGCTGCATATGAAGACCAGTGCAGATGTACGTCGCCTTTTGGCTCTACGGCTCGAACGTCTTGTGTCACCAGCGTGACGTCAGAGACGAGCCTCGACGTACTAGACTCGTCGAACACTTCAGTGAAGCCAACATTTGTGACGAACCCGCCTCTAACCGCGACGCAAATAAAACGAACTTCTATTAGACGAAACATTGATAAATATGTGCCGGAGATCAAAATCAAACCGGAAGTCCCTCCTCGGATGTATCGCAAGCCGAGCACACATTTAGAGATTCCTAGAAACGTTCGCCATCCCATGCCGTGTCAGTGGAGTACGTTGAATATAACGGAGCGCACTAAACCTAGTTTACACTACCACATGCGCATATATAGGGAGAAGCCCGAGGAGTTTACAAACAGACCGTCTCGACGAGATCAATCTCGTAATTGTGATGTTTTCGAAAAAGATAAGAAACAGAGAGAAAGTGTTTATAGCCAAATGCAAAAGTCTAGATCGCGAAGTGAAGATCTGTCTAAAATGCAGAAGGGTTTGACGGAGGCTCAGACGGGCTTTGTGGTGTATCGTTCAGATTTGTATGCCCACTGGTGGATGAAAGCCAAATTGCCCATAACCGTGGTCACCGACTCAGGCAAGGATTATTTTTTTGTAAAGAGATACTGTTTGTGTATCACTGGTTTGAAGATAATATTGCCTTGAAGTTGTAACCACTAGATTAATACTGTCACTAGATTTGCCCCAGTATTCCAGTGCTTTACTTGATCATCCTTGCCTGTGTTTATTCATGTACTAACTAATAAAAACAATCATTGCAAATAGACCATTTACTAACCGATTAAGAAAACATGTATCTATTGCATGGAAAAGCTTCATACCAAAGTCTACATTGATCTGTGACTGTATAAATGTTTTTAAACAAAACCCAATTACAAAGGGTGTGTTATAAAAGGAAGCTTTTTTTGTTCTGTAAGTGTTATTATTTAGTGCTGAAACCTGTCATAAAAGAAGTAACAAATTATATTTTACACTGTTAGTTATCATTTACAGGAGTCAAGTATATGAAAATATACTTTTGATAGATATAAAATATACCTGATCAGAATTTAGCATTCATGTTAAGAAAATATTTCATATCATTAAAACTTAGGAGTATCGAAAGTATAGTAAAAGTGTGAACTTAGTTGAGTCTATTTTAAGAACTAGAAAACTATAATAAATCAAGTTATTGCAAATAAAATATGAATAGTGAATTACATCACACATTAGATATTTTATTAGAGCAATGTAATCGCAATAATAATTAATTATCGAGTGTTATTTCAGATGGCCACGAGCGACAGTAACACGGACCTCTCCTCCGGTCTCACAAGCCACAAGCGATCACATTCATTCAACAATCATCAAAGCTACACTCAACACTCTCAGCAAACGCAAAAGAACAAGCAAAAGAATCAATCGGCGCGCTGGCTGCTCAACTCGTGTGACTCTCTCGACCAATCGCCAACCAAAGCTAATAAAAGCCCCATCGGCAAGAAATTCTCTTCTGTAGACTTTATAGATACGGCTGGATCTAATTATAGCACCAAAGGTAATTTCAATTTTATATTTAAAAGTCATACTTCTTATTTGAAACTCCTTTTCTATTTCTTAGAGGCTGATAACGACACGACAATGACATGCAACGACTACGACCCCTGTTATTTGTATAAAACTATCGTTCACGACACTGTCGTCAAGTGAGACACCATTTATTTCACTTCTGTCAATGTTATTCAGTGTCGTTGATCAGGAGTACCGCCAAAACCTCATGGCAGTATAATTGTACTTCTAATTATACGAAATTCTAAGCAGTGTCCATTATTGAAGGTTGGAGCATAACATGTTTGCGGCCAGCGCCCCCGCTCCGGCCGCAGTCGTTCACGGTCGGCTCGGACGAGAACATCGGTCCCACGCACCCCTACGCCCCCCACCAAAGGAAATCTAACTCTTACGAAGAGGACGCCCTCATCCTCAAGGTCATCGAAGCTTACTGCACTTCCGCGCGGTGTAGGAACGCCGTGAGTTCCGGTGAGTATGTCAACAAGTACTAGTGGACCGATTAGTGTTACTGTAAATGTTGACAATATTATACTCCTGCCAAATGTTCCACAGGTATATTCGTACGGTTTCGTCCAATTACTTCGAATGTTTTGTTATAGAGGGGCTACCGTAAAATACATAGATGGCGTTTTGAATTTTTGATGATTCACGTATGTTGCCGAAGATACGTATTCATTTCATACGCGTGTTCATTTAAACGAAGCGCTTATTAGAATTTCTATTGTTGGCTGAAAAAAGTATGTCAGTATTACGTACACCAAAGGAAAGGTGCGATTCCGCAATTATACTGCAAACAACATTAATATGCACAGAAAAGAAATCTAACAATGTCTATAGTCGCAGCTCATGTCATTGCCGTCTATCGCTGCGGTAGGTCGTTTGCCGTACCTGCCGGAATGACACCTTTAAAATCTAGAATTAAAAAAATATATAAGATTTTTTTTTGTCTTTTGACGTCTGACAAAATTTTTAGGTACCTACACTACAAGAATATTTTTTAATATAATTGATCTCATTTTTTATACAATCTTAACTATTATAGGTTTTTCCTTTTTTTTCTTTATCACTTACCGAAGAACGCAGGTAACATAATAATACGGCCGATTTTGTTTTTAATTTTAGCATGTTACGTTAAGAGAGTACATACTCCTACGCTTTATTTTAGAGTCCATTCGCTACCTGTTACGTACTATTTTTACATTTGATCAGACGAGGAAAATTATTTAGTCAAAAAGCTCTATCTTAGTAAAATTTTCGTTAATTTCCAAAACGTACAATACCATCGTCGCTGACAAAATACTACATTGTCTATGGCTCCAGGTCGAACAAATACAAATATAGCGTGTGTATTCGCCACAATGATTCATATACATAACATAGTTTTAGTAAAACAAGGCTACAATTTATTTCGTGACGTATCTTCGGGTCAGAGTGCTGTTTTATTCACTTCTTTTGCCATATTTGTGTACTTATACTATTTATTATTGTTTTGATTATATTGTAATGTAAATACCAATATCATATATCCCAGTAACATTATCTATGTATTTTATGTGACGTTCCTTTACAAATATCTTTATATACACTTGGATGAATACAGTTAATTGATAACATGCTACATTACACATATTGATACGAGAGCGTCGTAAGGGTATGTCGATTATGTTGACGCTAGGTAGAATATATTTGTGAAGATAAAGTTTGAACTGACATAACGTAGCAGTGTTCATTTTGAATACTAACATTTACTCGTATATCTATTTAACATAACAGTATTGAAACAGTTGAATGCGTATTATGCTACTTTATAGACGGATGCGTATAACTCATAACTTATGGTACCCGTATCTCCTTGCTAGATAGATATATAACTCTATTATGCTTTAAGTTATATTAGGTAAAGGTGACTACTAACATAGCTTTAATTATTATACAGTACCCAATATTCCCCTGGAGATATTCGAGTCGACAAGGAGGCGACAAGCGAAGTCAAGACACCGTATTATCAGTTGGTTATTAGAATGAGATCTGTATTTTTAATATTATTAAAACCAAATAATTAACTAATCATGTAAAGTGTAGCGCTTGGTAATTAAACAATCTCTGTTAAACATTGTTGCTGGTGTCACGAATGTCATGATAACTCTGTATCGATGTTATTTACATAATAATACTCAGTTATATGTACTCGCATTAATATATTGGAATATTTGTATAGGCACCCGATGCAAATGCATGATGATAATGGCATGCTTTAATATATCATAATATATCTTTATAGTGCGTCGTATACAAAAATTTACTCGTAGATCTGAAAATAGATATTATGTAGTTGAAGTGATCATGACAATTTTATAATTAATCATTTATTTATTATAGTACCTAAAGAAGTTTTTGATTTACCTAGTACAAAGTAGCTAGTCATGGTAAAAGTATGATGACGTATTATTTAATAACAGTATTCAGTTCAGGTTTTATTATTTATTTAAACTTGGTAATGCTTTATTAAAGTTAGTTTATTACAGAGTACCTATAGAATTTGCTTCTTTTTTTATTAAATTAAAAGTGAATTATTACGTATCCTTTTTATCCATATACCTGGTAACACGGCAAGCGCACTTACTATACAGGACACGCCGTTACTAACGTTTATTATAACCATGCATTTTAAAATACTCATCCGATTGCAATATCTAAACCTCTCTCGAATACATCAATTTAAACACGTGTCGTGACCACCCTGTCGCTCGAATCTACCCGGTAGTCTGAAACTTTGTATTTTGTTACATGCGGCTGCCTTTATATCGCACCTGCAGTGGACTGCGGCCACTTTTCTCTCGGTAAAGTACCAAATCACGCACTCGCTACTAACATCCCTCATCGTAACTATACCAATCTGCCGGTCGTCCGACGGGGCGACTCGGGCGACTCGCCGGAATACGCCGGCTGCGGCAGGTCGTCGAAG
>LGAG01000038.1:1640707-1670299 GCA_001278395.1 Lerema accius | reverse complement strand
GTCCGCTCGCCTCCCTCGCTGATCACCTCGATTTGACGTTGCCATAACAGAATTATTTTCGTATCGGGTGTGCGTGATTGATCATTAGCGTTCTCGTTTAAATTCCGAACCCTCCTCTAACAAATCTAAATGCCCTCGTGCGCCGTTCTAACTGCTTTTATAAAGAGTGTTATTTCATTGCGATGCATGTAGTGTTTGTAATTTTTGTAAAAGCTATTACCCATTACTGAAATGGAATCCAATATCGCTTGAAATGTTGTTATCTATGTGAACATAGATTTATTTAAGTGTAGTGTATGTGTGCGCAGTATTATTTAGATTTTATTCCTACTGGTAAAGATTTGATGATCCTATTGCTTAAATATTATAATCATCAATGGTGCATTAAAGTAATTATGTTGAATAAGAATGCATGTTTTTCTAATAATTATTATGCATTATTTAATTACTAACTATAGTATGTTTATCTTGTTTTATATTTGTATACTACTAAAATGATTTTAGTCTATGTATAAATGTATACGTATTATTAAATTTTGTAATAAGACATTATTGCCGAATCGATTACATCAGCAATAAATATTATGAGTTAAATTATAACACTAACAAAAATGTTAATGTCATGGAGCAAATAAATTTCCAGGTAAACGAGAAATTATAACAAAGAAATTGATGAAATTTCGAATTGCGTAAATATTTTTTCTATCATTTTCTGATGAGTTTTCATAATAGTAATTAAAATAAAGACACAACAATATATATGTATATATTTTTTTTCAATATTAGTTCGGATGTTCCACATACCTATTGGTACCTACAATACGTAATACGTATTGTACTACTAATACTCTTTAACGTCCGCGTATTTGCATGTTTTGATTTTTTTAAGAGCCTTTAATTTTGATTGACGAATGCATTTGTGCTCAGTTAGCTCAAGCTGATATGATACACGATTGATATTATGTTGGACCTTTTCAACAAAATTATTTCCGTCTATTTGTAATTATCAAATAATAGTACCTGCCTACCTAATAGAAATTAGTTTACCGACGTCATAATTATCCATTAATAAACCAGACAGGAAACTAGTGTATTCTCTCCATTAAATAGCACATGTAAAGAGAAAGCCATTTCACTAAAGTACGTGTACCTACCTAGTTATTAAGTGCTCGACCGTACTTCATTGATGACTGACGTACCGGGAAAATCATTCAATTACTCAAAACATTATATTTCCCGCTACGTCGAAAAGCTAATTTATTCGAATGCGTATGGAATACTCTGAAATATAGGCACGAAGCAAAATGCAATTATGCATATTTCACCTGCGTAATTGCATTTTGCATGAAGACCTGCACGTACGGAGATTTTATTGAAGTAATTTAAACGACGATTTCATTAACAAATAAAATCACGAGTACGTAACCTTTATAACCTCAGGCATGATTGAACGTAATGTCTCAATTGGTATGTGCCATGGGTTAACGAATAGTAATTGTAAATAAACATTATCTCTGTGTTTACGTTGTGTTAATATGCCTCTTCGGTAACTTTTGTTTTAACAAAGAAACTCATTTTAGCTCATCGTACATTATTATGCATTTTATTATTATGTGGATGACTAAGGGCACATTTTAAGTTATACGCTGATATTTCCACACAGTTGCATGAATCATGGTTACGGCTAAACTGTTGTGACGTAATAGACAATAAGAACCCTGAAAAGATCAAACTAGTAGTCTATTAGTCCGGCTTACTGAAATGTTATCAGTATACATACTTATCGTATTATATTATCGTTATGTTTATTCTACAGCTTTTTCATATCTGAAAAAGTTTCAGTATGGATTAGAGGTAGTTTAATCCGGATTGGATTAGAGGTAGTTTTTTAGTCAATGTAATTTATTCCGGAAAACGGAGTGTTTCGTGTAAATTAACATAATAGCTATTGCAAGTTACTACAGAAGTCTTCGTTTAAGTGGAGCGCACTTGTAATTAAGTGGCTGTGGTCCTGCATCGACGAATGTAGGATTCTGGCCACTGTCGACGATTTAGTGTAATAGTCAAAGAAACACTCGTACATGGTACTGACAAACGTACCATGAATTGATATATGTATATATATTATATGTATATATAAACGCATTTCGAAATTGCATCTATTTCAAGAATACGTACTCGTTTACCTTATCATGAAAAATCACATTGATTTATCACATTATATAAATATCATTAATTAACTGGCAGTGATAGTACATTTTCAATATAAGTCTATTGCCAATGTTTCACAATAGAATAAAAAAGTTTCGAGGTATCTGAATTGGCATAGTGCCTGCCTACGTCCTAATGTGGTAGAAATTGTTTTCCTAACCATTTATTTAAGTATTATGTAATCAATCTAACATTATTTACGATTTTCGTATGGTGCGTATGTTGTTATTGTATTTAATACAATTTTATAAATCTCAGTATCCATTTGGAGTACCTATATAATTTATTACTATATATTTTACAACATTGTATTCTATTGTTTGTGTGTCGTTGACGTATGAATCTCTTATATGTCTCGGAATAACGTCATGTGAAACTTGATTAATTTCAAACTTATCTTGTCTCTAGCGAACTCTTAGCTCTATCCGTTTTGTTCTGTAATATCTGACAAACCATAAAGAATATTGCAAAAAAGAATAAAACTGTGTAATGATTTGTTTTTTCTCTCGTTATATCACCGTTGGGTCGCAAATATAAATGATGTTTGCTTGTACATCCGCGAAACAGAAATTAGGTAACCAAAGAAAAAACTTATATTTTGCCCCAACGGAACAGAATTCCCTGAAGATGATGACAATTTTTATTGACAGCTATTTACCTATTATTAGATATGTCAGTTTTATTTACTTCTATTTATATTTGAGCTTTTTCTTGATTTAAGAGTTGTGACATTGTGTCCGCAGATTATTATCGCAAAGATACGTTTTAATAGAATCTTTATACGTAAATAACAAAATAAAGCAGTAACAAGCGAACCTAGTCAATTGTAGGTACTTATTCGTCGTGCAACTACTACCTACAGTGCCATGATAAAAGCTTACCTTTTTAAATGTAGTCAGAAATGTAATACCCACTAAATGTAAATGGACATGTCGAAGCCAGTTTGCATACGGTTCATATAAAGATAACAACGCCGAAGCATTTACATGTCTATGTCTTTATTGAAAACAGTCGTGCCAAATTGAAGTGCCACTTTATAGGAATTTAGGCTTAACTTATTATTGATGTAACTCAACTAGGATGAAGTTAGTTACGAGTATTTATCGAAAAAAAATATTCGCGATAGTAGCTATTATTATTATACATATAACTTAAGATACATCTATGTAAATATGTCCCTGAAAAATCAAGTTACACCGTAAATACAAAGGTAACAATTTCAACACAATCCGCGCAAGATTATTGCATGAATATTTTGTGCGGATTCATAATAAAGGTTTGAATGGAAAATAATAAAAAGAGTAATATGCCAATCAGCCACTTTATAATGCTTAAAAATTTGATAGAAGGCTGTTGCTGCCGATAGAATCTCTGTATGTTACCAAAAGAAATAAATATAACTAATTTTAAAATAAATGAAATATAAAAAATCAATGATTTGAAATAAGTTGCGTTTCGGACCTATTACGTCATAGCAAGCATTTTATGTTAATTATTTACCTACAGATTTACTAATTAACAGCTCTACTTTGATCTCAAATGGGTATGGGTTCTATAGAATATGGAATTAATACGGATTCGCTTACCTTTAACTTGTGGAGATTAAATTTCATGTTAGATGCAGTGTTAAGGAAACATATTACTCCCATACATAATTTATCCGTATATTCAAAACAGTACTACTACTTGCCGCAGTCTTACTATAAAGTAAGTTTAGTATTCGACCATTTTCAGAACTATATTTGAAGACGTGAAATGTAATATTATTTGCGAATTTTGATTTGCTATTAGGTCTTATTTCAATCCAAAACTTGGCATTCAATTTCTTTATTTAATCTCTGAACTGAAGCTTATATACTTAGTATTCATACAAATTTGCTTTCAGCAAAGTGCTACACTTCTACACTGCCGCCAAATTAAAATGAAACCGTATAGGTGTGGTTGGCACTCAGTTGAAAACAACTTCACGTGAAAAGTCTTATTTTTTACTCACAACTTTTACTATGAAACCGGCGATATTTACGAGAGTTGTTTAATCCTCTGTATTCACGTAAATTCAGAGTAAATTTTTCGTTTTATCTCCCTCTGTGAGTTAGAGCTTATTACTCACATTAAACCATCGTTACACAGTTTTATTCTCTCTCATTTACTCGTACTTTCTGGCATTTTATGTAATGTATTACACCATTCTTCATTAAAAAATCATGAGGAAATTCTTCGACCTTTCAAAACCAAAGATTTGTGTACCGGTTTTATTAATTAACGATTGAGTTTATGTGTAAAGAGACAAATGAAATCTTTCTAGATTAATTCATAGGCTTTAATTTGTATTTAAATGTCATTGAAATTTCTGCTTTAGCTTAGCTTGAGCAGATTTTTTTTATTAAATTGTAAGTTGGACTTGCTCCTCATTTCGTCATTTTTGCATTCATAATAGTGATTTGGGTATCTATGTTAAACAATTCGGCATATTATGTTTATTATCGTGTCCATATTATTTTGTGTACTAGTCATCTATGGCAGCGAATATCTAACTGATATCTAAACCTATTGATGAATGAGGATCACGTCACTAAATAAATCTTTTAATTTTGTTTTAAAATATGTGCATTATTGTAGTGTGTGTTATTCAATATCATATTTATCATGTTTATTTTTTTAACGAATTTTATTGTAGATGACGATATTGATAAGTATTTTTAAATAAATATAATCTGATTGATCAGTCTATTTAATATTATTTATTCGATGAATACATTAACCGTCTTATATTTCCCCCTTTATATTAGATATTCAATCTATTATCACAGAACAGAACACGCATACCTTCTTACTTATTTGTAATAAATATCTCTAACGTAACATACCTAAATGTTCATTATATTATGTTACGTAAAAACACAATTATTTACTTTTTCTTAAGGTTGTAATTACATTACATTTGGCATACATTACATCAAAAAATATTACTCTATTTATTGCCAAGAAGTAGATATAATATTAATATTTATCTTTTACATTACTCATCCAAAAGATATTACGTCTGTCAAGGAAGGATTCTCCTGGACTTCTAGTTGAAGCAAACATAATGTATAATGTTATGTATATTTTAATCGCATTTGTTCGTGGATGTTTGTGATGTTTTAGTATCATTTAGTAAAACATATTCATCATAGTTCATTACTACTGTGTTTAAACTATTTATATAACCAATAGTTCAAGAGATATCTGATCTTCTGAAATACTATTGTTTCATTTTGTGTAGCAAAGCGCGCGAACATTGGCTATCAACCACAAAATCAATAATATGATTCGCTAACTATTGATTAGTCTTGCTAGCCCTGTTTCAGTTTGTTTGAATACATACATTTTATTTCATTAAAGTACCTATAATATAACAGTAAACAACGCATTATTTATCGTAATGATGTTGTGTTTTTAAAGCAGATAAACACATTTTCATACTGGTACAATTATATAAAGCTACAAAAAAAATACAGTCGAATTGAGAACCTCCTCCTTTTCTTTGAAGTCGGTTAAAAAGTAAACATATTTTTCCTATTTCGGTCTCAAGAGTTTCAGTGAAGTTAAGACGTCTCTATAACAAATCTCCGTGAAATTGTATAACTTATCCTCAATGGGAAGGAGACACTTATGACATTCTGCCATCTTACGAGTACTCTCTGACCAGACCTTGTTTAAAGAAGGGCTCTGAATTCTTTTATTCAGTAACTTTAACATGATTGTTTATATTGCGAAACTAATTTTCAGTTAATGATAACCAAATTTTATTTTCATTTCAATCTGTAATAGAACAGGTAGAATGTCATAAAAACCTTGAGTTTTAAATTTTCACTATACAGAATCAAGATTTGTTACCCGCTTACTCCCGATGAAGGTGGGTACAAAATGCAACCAATAAATATACAGCTTTCTAGTAGTCGTTTTATATAATAGTTTTGTTTGCAGAATGCGACGAGGAGAATCCGCTGTCAATAGAGGCGTTAGTAAGATCTCCATCGCTCCCAATACACTCCAGCTCGAACCACGGCGCGCCGAGTCTCTGGGCGATCGTAATGCGGCTACAAAATGAAGTCAAAACATTGAAATTCGATGTTAAGAACTTACAGCTCCAGTTGAACGAAGAAAAACAAGAAAGAACTCTTGCCATTGCCGCCTTGCAATCGAAAAATATACTGAAAGATGTCAAGGAAAGCAAATGCTGATTTAGTGTTTAAAGTACAAGGAGTATTATCGTAGTTAAAGTATATAATGTAATTTACAGTATTCGATATTGAATGGTTATATTTTTTCATTGTACCTCTATTAGATAATCTTTAGTCAATAAGTGATTTTTACTTGACTATTATGCTGATTTATAGCAATTAAATAATTTACTCAATCAATGGTTGTGTATTTACTTTAATTTTTCTATTTTAAAATTAGACAACTATTTAAACATTACGTCTAGGTGTTTATTTTTATAGAAACTTATTGCAGCGTCAATAACAGACTCACACGATGTGTGTTCAATTATGGGTCAAACACTTAATTAGTCTCATTTCTATCATTGTGGTTTAAAGGATACCATACAAGGTTTAAATCTAGTTCTAGAACATTATTCACAAGTAACACTATTCCATTGCGCTGTCGAAAGCAATTGAATCGAACCATGTACAAATAGGTACGTCCAGCACATAAGAGCCAGCAGTACTATTCGGTTTAATGGGAATTCGACCCTACGTATTTGTTTGAAGATGCCAAATTTCCTTAGCGATACAATTTCATTGTAGGCTCTGAATGGGCTCGGAATGAAACTGCATTCGTCTTAGGTCGATTCATAAAGCGAAATGGTCTGGACAGTATGTAGCTGTATTCTGGCCGAGACGGGTAGTGACTATCGCGGTTCAGTGGTTGCCCATTGAGCCGCACGTACTCGTAGGAGACACGGCAAAGGGTACCTACCTAGGTAACAATAATGTGAACGAGATAAAAATGTCTGCAATTCTGTATGGTTCGCTGGCTACTAGCCTCGGTAATATACTTCGAGAATGTCAAACGATGTTATCGATACTGACCTTCCTGTTAGAGACATTTTTAGCGCACTATACTTGCTATTGCCACTATATTTTACATCTTGATCGAGAGTCATTGATATAAGAGAATGTAGTTAGGTACTAGGAATTTTATAACTAAAGCTACGAAGTTGGTAAATATAATATTCTTAATTTTATGCAAAGAAGATTGCTTTTTCTTTATAAACGACTTGTAAATTTTCATTACGGTTATTGACGGTGAGCAGCTGCAAACACTTTCATTTAATTTGAACCAAAGCATACTCCCGTCGTTTTTCAAGGTAAGAACGTTTACAAAAGGGCCGACACGGTTGTTACACGGATATATAAATGTGACCTTTCTCTGATGAATAAAGGTACAGAGGATGATAAAAATGATAATAGACAGTACACACCCAACAATTTTTGTACCAAGTTAAAAATGTAACGTACTTAACATTAATAATAATAATTTTAAGTAGGTAATCACAGAGCCTAACAGTAGATCGCAAAATGGTACCTACCTATTTTTGTTCTTATCCTTTTCACTGCAAATTGTAGTGGGTATTATTAAAGAACATTCTAGGAAAGTAAAGTATTCAGAAAAATACACTTTTCTGTAGGAACATCACAATGTTCCAAAGGAGTAACGAGAGACAGGAACTACCCAGACTTCCGAACGTCAACCGTCGTCGACGGTTCCGCCGTTTCAGCGCTATTATTCATGTTTCGCTTTCATCGACGTCCGTTCAGTTTCTTTTATACTTACATCATACATCATTTGTACAGAAAACCAATGATAATAACATTTTTATAAAGAATCAGAACCCTCCTCTCTCGGAGCTTAGCCCCATTCTGTTACCTAATAACCACGAGCTCTGCCAGCAAGCAAATCTCTGAAAATGAAACTGATGAATTGAAATTTGCGGATAACATCCAATCATATAATGTGATTAAAAAGATTGTTGGTTAAGCATAATATTTAATAAATCTAAGTGCCTGAAGATTTCGTATTTTCATGATTATACACAACGGATATGTACAGAATCTTTCTGGTAAAATAAATGTTATTTGATAAAAGTATTAATGTCAATTTTATTTTGGAAGGTATTTAGGTTTAGGGAAGTTAAGTCCACAGAATGATAATTTCTAGGAATTTCACTATCTACGATACCTACCAAACAAAATAGTCATCAATACATTCCATCTAAAAATGTTAATATTATATAATTCGTTACTTTATCTAATCTTTGAAAACAATAGTAATATTATTTAAAGCTTTCAAGAAAGTTAGTTGACGGCGTTCTGTTCTCGGATGCGGATTTGATCAGCTGTCAAATCCTCCTGGTATTTGTTCTGGAAGCGTCGTCGGTCGCGCCAGCAGTTCACCTGGTTGCGGATCCGCGTCACATCCGCGGCATACGTCCGGCAACATCCGCCCACATACCGCACGCCCAGGTCCAGCCACTCCGTTATGAATACTTCTACAGCTTCGCATTTGTCTCTATCAATCCACCTAGTTAAGACATATTTATTAGAAAAGTAATGATTATAAATATCGCCACACACACACACATATAGCCTCACGCTAGGAATCCCTGTCATGGGTGCCATGAACAACACAAATACACTGAGGACATACGTGTACAGTAGGTATACCCGGCAACAAGTTTTAAAAATATAATTTCTCATGGAAATTAAGATCAGAGTTAATATCGGGACTTTTGTATTTATGTACTGGAGCAGATAAAAAAACAACCATGAACCATCTGGTTAACATACCTATTATAAAATAATTTGTGTGCTGAAATTTTCAACAAGGTAGGTAATATTATAAACATCGGAAACATCCCGCAAATGATAAAATGAAAATTTAATGTAAATACTTTTAAGTGCGATAGCTGTCGAATAGTATCTACTTTATTTAGATAATACATTAAACAAATGATTTCATATAGTGTAGGTACGGTCACGATCATAAATATCTGACCCCCCTGAAAACCAACTTCCCGGTGTCCGATTGAGTCGAAATTTTGAATGCTTAAATAAATGGGATTACACTACAATATTATTATGAAATTAAGCTGATCCGACGACGGAGACTGTTAATCCCATCGGTATTGGACCCATTTGATTCGTTTTGGCAAGGACAACATTCTTCTAGATGATGGTCAGGGCTTGCTGATACAGTCGGAAGGCGTTCCGACCTTTCGAAAGCACTGTAATGTCATCCCATTTTACATAAGTAGTACCTACGCATGCAACATTTGAGGTTTATCCGATTCCAGGAAGCTGTTTTTTGTGGAAACCTTTGAGCGCTGGAATCAATAAGCAGTTTCCACGAAATTATTACTGACAAAGGCGAGGATTACTTTAAAAGCAGTTTCGACGAAATGATCTAACTTACAAAGGCGAGGACTATTTATATTAACCAATTCTATATCTACACCATGTAGGTAATCATTTTATGAAATAACTGATATGCAAATTAGGTAATTGGTATGATGGGTGAAAATACTTTCTTACTATCTGGCCTTGGTTATCGTTGTATTTTACAAAATATGGAAGCAGACGAATTTTACCTATGCCTAGGGAGAGTTACACATACATTACCGAAATTGTTTATTAGCTGCACTTACCCAATTTGTGGGTTATATTTTTCACCAGAGTTGGGATAGACGATTAGCGGGATCGGATCATGTGGTCGGTCGTCATTGAATCCTTTTATTAAATTCGCTATGTAGGAAGGAGCGCAGCAATTCACTCCGACGGCAACAAGCTGTTCAGGGTTCGCTTCCCAACATTTTTTGGCGACCTTTTGAAAGCTTTCACCGTGAGCGATGCTCTGGTCATCCTGTCAAGAAAAAACACATAGGTTGTAACTGTTTATGTTTATTTAACGACGTTTTCACTCTATTTACATATACCTAACTAAATCTGATTACGATAATAAAAAAAACAATTTGATTAATAAAACTGCCATGTTCATAAACCTAGATACCTTACTGGTAAAAAAATGACATGGAATGAATAAAAAAAAAAATTATCCTCTGGTGTTATTCATTTCCATAGGCAACGGTAATCACTTACCATCAGGTGACCCGTCAGCCTTTTGCGTCAACCCTTTAGACTAGAGAAGGAAATATTTTGACACTTGAAATATTAAAACTGCTTAACGCTTCTTTAAAATAAAATATTAAGCAATTACAGCGGAGTTTTACGCAACTTTAGAAATTAAGTCGATGTTATTAATTAGTCAAGCGAAACACGGCTAAAGGCAGAAAACACGTTCAAGCAATTAATTAATACAAAGCCTTTTCTTAATTTTCTCTTACCTTGCAGCTGAAAGACAGCCAGGCTTTCACGTGGGGGAATTCTCTGAGTAAATCACAAAGCATTTCTGCCTCTTCTTGACAAGGGATGGTTTCCAGGGCTAATAGGTCCACTCCAGCGCTTACCAAAGCCTGTATTCTCGGTCTATGCCACTCACGCATAGTCTAAAACAAAAATTAATGTTACCTAGGCACATAGACCAATAGTTACATGGATAAGTGTTTTTTTTTCATTTGTGAGACTACATAACTATATTATATTTATTTACTATCAAAAGAAAACACCAGAGATATTCCGTATTTTTAATATTAAAACTGGCTGTAGGTATGTTTGCTAAAAAGAAAATAGATAGGTTGAAGCTAAAATCAAACAATAACCTGAAATACCTAAAATGGCTATCCCCTAACTAAACAAACCAGATTTCAATATCCAATACAGTCACTCTGCAAACATACGTTTGGCACGTTGGAAAACGTTTCCAATAATATTTTATTACCATCTACAAATTTTGTAGCCGGCAGATAGCGAGCCGTATACTTTTCCATTAATGCAGTTTTTCGTGTCCGCTGACCTTCTGTGATATTTTTTAATGCACATCAACATGATGACTCATTAGTTGATATACAGTTTAACTGTATAAGTAATACTGATTGCTTAAATAAATTACTTCATACAAGTAACAATGTGTACCTATTTCTTTAAATTCAGACTCAGAACCAGATTTATGTTAGCTTACTTTATGCTATTTTGCCTAAAAATCTTTTAACGATGGTTTAAACAGAAATAGACACTCGTGGACTTGCAGATATGTGAACTTATCCTACCCTATAAAACCCTCAAAGCCTACTGAGCCCATCTACGATTTTATTAGACATTGTTGCTTTAACTTAGGTTGCTGTAATACAAAATGGCTTCAACCTTCTTGAATAAATCGTGGAAGACATTTCGTTTTCCTTTATGATACATACAACATACAATATGTGGACTACTTTAATCATATTCATGGAAATTGTAACAATAATATTGATAGAGGCATCTTCCTACACGAGAGTAAGGTACATAGGTACTTACCTACTACAAATTATTATAGTATCTACTTTTAAACATTTTAATTCACCACTTTGTCGGCGTAATGAATAATACCCATGCCAAACTAGGTACAATTTTTTAGTAGGTACACGTAGGTAGGTACTAAAGACATAACTAAGTAATCTGCAGATAAACGAGAAACGCACGAACGGACGGACAAAAATGGTGAAGACGGGATTTCTGCGTTAAGTAACTACGAAACCCAAAAATATGTTTCCTTCTAATTTTCATAAAACACAGCACTTGAAGTCAACAGACATACTTGCATTAATAAGCTGTCTACTTCATTTCAAAATAAGAAAGGACGTCAATTAATTTTAATTTGGCGTCGTACTTTGAATAAAACATATTTCATTTGTTTCTGCTATTCATTTTGTTCTAGGTTTCATTAATTAACTTGTCCACCCAAGTCAAATATTGTTGGAACAGAAAAAAGAGGATAAATGGAAAGGGAGTTTTCATATTGCCGATGTAAATTTTAATTTGCCGGCAACTTTACGACCCTCTTTACGATTTAGCAGCGGGCTTTCAACATTTACTAGACTAGGTATGTGTATACCAGGGTTCCGGATAAATATACGAATTATTTTTATACATTATTTACGAACATTGGAGTTTAGTAAAAATATATTACGTAATTAAGGTGGATAATTAATCATCATTATAGCAGAGTCTAACAAACTCTTTCATAATTTTCATATGACGTTGCTTTCAGCCTTAAAAGCGATAGATCACTAAAGTTTTGCATGTTGATAACAAGGCAAACCTTGAGCTTTTTATAATAATTAAGTAAGTATACAATTTTTAAACGCTACAAAGTAATAATATTTTTTTACTATTACCTCCTTTACGTAACCTTTCACCAATATATTGCTTACTTGATCAATTTCGCCGTCCACAACAAAAATCATACGTATTGGTACGTCGTAGGTACATCTACGTAGGTAGGGCACCCGTTTCTAATAGAAAAATATTTCAAAGTTATAAAACGTGATAAAAAATAACTACAACTCTTATAGAAGAACAACTAAGATATAAATAAATAAGTAAATGTGAGAGTTGGCAACCGTGTGGTATGTTGGTTTATCTACATACTTTCTTTTAAGATTTATTGTCTCGCAATAAATGTGGGCTAATTGTCTATAATTCAGGGCAATTATGATAATAATTTGTTTATAAAAATAACGTTCATACACCCACTTAATGAGCAAATAATCTTCAAATAGAGCATCCAACGAGCCCTAGTTGGCACTTCATGATAAAAATAATGGAATATTTATTGCCAAGTTTTATCGACTGAAGCATATTTATAAACATTCATGAACCTACGTTTAGATAACTTGAACACATTTTCAATGCACTTATTGAGTTTATCCAAAAGTAGGTATAAACATTTTTATAGTGACCGACAAATGAATAGATAATAAAAGGAATACGATACGATAGATATAAAATACATGATCACGGTCTCCCAAAAACACGTAGATAACACCAGATTTGTTACCGAGCTACGAGTAATTTCGGTCAAGGCGGAATAAAAATTCGTTGTTTTCCTTTGATTTCGTGGTTTTTTGTTTATTTCTGAAAAATATTGGCATGTTTCGGTCTTTCTTCAAATTGCAGCTGTTTTTAATCAACGTCTGAAAGGGTTATCAATTCGACCTCGTTTGTACCTAATATTGTTGAAATTGCGAAATATTCACTTCACATAAGATTGGATAGTGCGATTCCCAACGACGCGGCGGCTTTGCTGCCACTCTTTTATTTCATATTTTTTAGTTAATTTATCCATTATTTCATAAATCAATAAAACCAATAACAGTATCTAATGTAGGTAGAAATTCAAATATCTAGATAAAAATATAAATAAAAACTACATGGTGATATTTACGAAGTAAAATTAAATCACAATTGTTAAGAAAATAACCATGGGAAAATTTGATGGATCCCCGAAAGAAATATCATAATATAATGAACAACAATAAAAGAGCTCATTCAGAATTTAAAGGTTTAATTTGAGTGAAAATTTAATTTAAAATCGATCAGAGTGACGGCAAACCCGGCGCTTAAAAGCACTCGGCGGTTTACAAATAGAAATGGCTACTGGCTGAGTCCAGTTGAGGTTAGTTTATTATCAACCCTAATTTTAAGTGACCTGAATCTCGGTTTTAAACAAAGCTTTTCTATGTTTGACATTATGCATTATGTTTATTTTCAGGTGTAAAAGGTCAGCTATTCTTGTCCAAACTAATTTGTGCCTAAGGGGCACCCAGCTGAGAATCGGACGAGGTCTTGTCGCTTAATCCCTTTTGTTGGAGGTCGTTGGGTCATGTCTATCACACGTTTTCATTCCTATGGTACCCATTATGTGACTAGTCTGGTACGAACCTCCTTTTAACTGCTTGTTAGAGTTGCAATATGGTTAGGTATCTACAGTGTAGAGAAAGTCAGTCATAAGCAGATCATCAAGTCCTTTTCTGATATTCTTTTGTCTGGGAGGCGTCTGAAGTGACGAATATTCACGGGGCGGCGGTGGTTTTTACTTTGGCTATCTGCTAATATTTAGCTAATATTAGATATAAGCAGTTATTAGTTTAATATGTATAATATTTTTACCTGAACAGAAGTGGTATCAGCATAACTGCCGTCGTACTCCGACCCGTCGTGGAGATGAGCCCCGTAAGGTCCAACAGATCCGACCACTAGTGGTATATGATCTTCAACAAAAAAATTGAAAAATCTTTATTGTCTAAATATTGTTATACCTATCTTCTAAAGACCTGTGATTTAGGTACCTAACTTATGTCGAGTAATACTTTACAAACCAATATCCAATCATAAAGACAAAGGACGTAAAATATTGACGTTTTATTGAAAATATATGATATAGCCTATATATTTGATATAGCCTTATACACACAAAGACTAACTAAATAAATATAAAACTAAAAATAAAATATTCTCCTTCGTTGTATAAGTGATCGTGCAAAAAGCAACAAACGCCCAAAGTCCCTACATAAAGCTATTTAGTTGTAGAAAAACAAACACTCATTATTAACTCTCACCACTCTGAATGTAGTCCTGATACTCGTCGAGGTACATGGTGCGCGCACGCTTCGCCAGGTCAACAGCATTCATGATGAGCTCGTAGCCTTGTTCCGCAGTTACTCCGAGATGTTCCACAAACCCCTCTACTGACGCTTGATATGTGTTCGTGATTATCAAATTGGCACCAGCTGTAAATTTTCATTACGAATCAATTCCCCAACTTGTTTCAACAGTTTCAACACTCATCATTCTAATACAATGCAGTAATGAAAACAAATGGATCCCAAGATTAATGCTCTAAGCCGTTTAAACAATGTCTACGCCGCTTTCCTATACACAATAATTTTACTCTACAAAGCTTATATTAGGAAACTAACTCCATAAATATTGCTGAACTTGTGCGGCGTTACTATTATTAAGTGAGCAGGGTGCGGCTAAGAGACGTAAACAATTAATGTTATTAAAACTTGCTAATGCAACGAACTCGACAAGTTCGATAAGAACCTGTTCAGCGAAAGGATATTTGTTAGGTCGAAGAAATTAATTATGTAATAGAAGACTTCGCAGAGCCTACGAATGAAAACGTATTAGACAGACGAAGTGATTAATGACGCAGCGTCATGTATCCAGCTCGAGCTACGCCGTTGTTCCACTCGATTTTCGCGCCTCCGGTCTTTACTATGCAAATCTGAGGTAGTTAGGATACACGGGAAACAATAATTGCGTTTCTTGGCAACCTACTAAGCGAGTCATTACTTTAGCAATATAATGTCGCTTAATATTCTTATTAACCATATTAATCTACAGTTATATTAGCTTATTCATCTGCGTCGCGCGTCGTTTCCATATTTCGTGGACTATTTTCAAGTTAAGGTTACTAAAATGTGTCAGCGGAATAATAATATCCCTACAATGCTCGAAGCCATTTTTTATGTTTATTCATATCATTCCTTCTATAGGAAGCGGCAAAGCAAGGCAGTAAGCTTTTCGCCTCCAGGGAGTTATTTGCTTGCAGACACTTTTCAGCTTTTTCTTATGAAAAGAAACGGTCCGTTTTGTGGTGAAGAAAAGCGCTTTCAGAGGACGATGACACGAGACGAGGTCGCACTCTCGCCGTCAGATGCAAGGAAATGACGAGCCAAAAGCGACCTAACGTGTAATTCGTCAAAACAACCATGTCCCACAACTCGTGTGTCTACGTAACAGTTAACGATGCTGCGATATACGACGTCGATTGTTTAAACGAGCCTAGATTGTAGCTCACTCTGCATCTTCGACACGGAAACAATGCAATTATTACTTTGTGCTTTAGATAGCATAAACTGTGCCAACTATACGTAATCAAATTTGGATTCAATCTACTGCGTTAGTTTGCGCAAAGCTTAACTTGAGTGTTCAAACTGAACTGCAAATATGTAGTAACACTTTGAGTGATTCGGAATTAGAAGAATAATATTGACTTCATGTGAAAACGTTATTTAATATTCTCTACACTTGTGCATATACAAGAGCAAATGCAGATTACCACACTGACCAAATTCCTTAAATTATGCAAGCCCCCTATGGACTAAACTTTAAATAACAGTTTTAATTTACTAAAGCTACTGTTTAATGAAAATAATAATATTCTAGCAGTAATATCATGTATTTGTATTCTGGCAACCACTTAAATAAATATTATTTTATGTTGGTATTCTTTCTTCAAACAAAACGTGAATGAATACACGTAGGTTGATATAATCAAACGCAAAAAATCAACAGAAATACTTAGTTTTGAAATCACTTTACCATAACTACTATTTAGATGTTGTTTCCATAGCATTGAAAGAACATAATTGATTTTCGAAATCTCTACTTTAAAAGCATTATTTAATATGCAGTTATCAATTTATAAGGTTTTGTAAATACTTTGTTACTCTACAATAAAGTCACCAACGCGTAACACAGCCAATAAAATGTTGTGCACAATAATTAGATATCTACTTAAAACCTTAGACTCCAAGGAAAGAGGACATGCAAGGGTGGGTTTCGTTACGTGCATAAGTAGTGAGGAGGTGTAAGCCGAGCACTACACGAGTAGTTGCATCGCCGCCACGCTTTTACGCTTGCTCTACTTCTGTCTTTCAATGCAGAAATTTAAATTGAATTCATGAAAGATAATTTTAAGTAGTAGTGTTATGTACTTATGTTTAATTTTGTAAGGTTGTCCTTTTAACAAAATAAATAGTTTGAGGTTGATAAAATTGACTAAGATTTTAATTGTGCACGTTGTTTGCTAATACTTAAATCAAAAATTTCTGGAAATAGTATTTAAAAAGAGAATGGAACTGTCGCCTACCTACGCAAAGCCAATTTAAAATAAAGTATTGAATATTCTAAACAAATAAGTAAAATATTTGTAGAAATAATTAACAAAATAGTGCCTAAACAAATACGTAAACTTATGAGTACATTCATCGGATATTTACAATTGCTTATTTTTGAACACTTACCTCTCAAAAAATCAAGATGTGTGCTGACAACTTCGTTGGGATGAGTGTGTAGGAAGCGTGCACTCCATAGAGGGTCTCCATCGATGACATGGCCAACATGGCATGATAATTGCGTAGAAAACCCGCCGTCCAACACTACTATGTGCGGAGGTTCCGATCCTCCGCTTGGAGGCGTCATTCTCTCGTTAAATTAATCTACAAAGTTCATACAAGCAACGTTTATTAGAACGAACAATGTGGAACAGAAGACTTAAGCTGTCGGGCCCGGGATTAAATTCTCCTGTTATACGAATACCCGACTTGAGACCCGTAAGAGTGTACGATACCGGTATGCTTTGTCGGCTATAGGACGACGATTATCGTTCGATTTTTGGAAATTCATCGTCCATTCTTCTTGTAATTTTTGGAAAATTGGTGACTATTTTTGGCTAAGTGGACCTGATATTAGTTTCGTGATGAAACGTAAATTTAACTACCGTTTTATGCATTTTAGTAATTGGTAGAGTTTAGGCTGCAAGGAACTATTACGTAACATCCTATTAATCTATAGCTAGTAAGTTCCTGATTGCGAACGCGTCACTTTTCGGTAACCATATAACATGTGTGTCGATAAAAATAAAATAAAAAACGCTGCACTAAATGTTGTTCAGATTGTAAAATTGTAGAACAATGTACGTGAAACGAGTTTTGTGGAACACAGAACATTTTGAAAAAACAAGCGAAATATTTGAATTCAGTTCTATTGAAGTTTAAATTTTATTTCTATTCGTAGTTACTCAGCTTAATCGCTGTTTTGTAGATCCGAAATAAATTATTGCGATTTTGTTTTCTAGAAAAAACGTATCGTCGTACAGTAGTTGGATATAGTTTAGAGCTTTTTATAGCAAGTTGCAACTGGCTGAAAATATTTCGTACATGAAGTTAATGGAGGACGCCTCGGAGAGAATACCAATATTTTTAAAAGTAGCCATCTGACCTATATTAAAAAATCGATTTTGGCTTTCGATAATAATATGTTACTGTTAACCTACAAGATACTAGTTTCTACCCGTTTTGGAAGATGCATAGTCATCATTACTCTGTCACACAGCTCCATAGAGAATTATTAGAGGAATTTGGATATTGCCATGACTGTAGTTTCAATTTATTTCGATTTCTTTTTAAAATAATCTTCAAAAAAGGTTTTAGGTATATTGCCTGCTAATGAGTAGATAGATTTTAAAATATTCTGTGTAGGTATATGGTTATATTATTTGAAACTAGTAAATCTCTTTTAACCGTTTCGTATATTTCAAATTGGTACCAGGCGAGTTAGCGAATCGTGTGTTTAGAACTGAAATAATAATGATTTTGTTCAAGTAAACGCGTTATATTATAAAATATCTACTCGTCATCATCCAAATACGGCCGACGAAGAAGTAACCGATATAAGTAAGAATACAATTCCCAATTCACCCTAGAATACAATATAATCACAATAATATTACCTACCTATAATCTACCTCTATCCATACCTACCTGTTAACATCGCTAATGAATTTTTCTTTGTTAAAATTTTGCAGGTTCTGCTGCACTGGGTATTACAGGTAAGTATAAAACTTGCCTCAGTTTTCTAATAAAGGGAGTGAATGAGATGAAACTGCGATGTCTGAAAGCTTTAATCAATCAATCAATTTATTGGCAAGATAAGTTATCTTGATATGATTGAAGATAAATTATAAATATTGCGTCTTATCTCAGTTAATTGGGAGTATTTAACCTATAATTTTATAATTAATTGAATTCATAATTTTATCTTCTTTTCTATAAAATAAAAAAAAACTTTTGTATGTATTTTTGTGTTCTGTATGTTTGAGAAGTTTGAGAAGCCTCAAGGGGGATGGAGCTTACTTACTTAGTACTTACTAAGTGTATTTAAAATAACCCGTTAGAAAGATTTCGTAGCTTTATTGTGATTCAGAAAATAGTACCGTACGATTAAAAACTACAAGTAAGTATGTTAGTGATAAAGAATTAGCCAGATGATATACAAGTCTTAAATTAACAGAGAAGAGCTATTCATTCGTAGGCCTGTGACAAAAGATTGCGGAAAGAATAGTAATACCTAGTTTGAATAATGAGCTTTATGAAAAACTTTGGTCCGCTAAAAATATACTTGGCATAAAATCTTGGAATTTTACACTTTGGATTTTGGAATCAAAAATAGCTTTAAACCATGGTCGTTTTATTGGCTTCCTACTTGGCGATAGATCTGTTATCTTCCTACTCACAAAAAATAATATCGAAAACAATTCCAGGCTCCGTACTTTCTTGTATTTCCAACCATCAATTTTAGATTTGATGAAAAAGATATCACCGTTTTTATATAAAATCTATATTTAATAATGAAAGAACGTGTAATGACAAAGTCAGTGGTAACAATAGGCAGATTTTTCTTTTCAAATGTCATTCCGTATCTGCGGCTCTGTTTGCTAATTACGTGCGAAGTGGGTTAAGTTTGCCTCCCTCTGCTGTGTGGTCGATATCATACGAGCACTCCGGAAAAGGTGGAAAAACTGCTTTGTCTGGTTTATTAACCTTTTGTCGTAAACAAAAATAAGACACAAGCACTTTTTTATCGCAATTTCCCTAAGAAAACATCTATTACCTACTGCATTATTAATAGGTCTAAGTAATGTAATTGTTTTCAATTTCTCTCTATCCGAATATTGAATACTTTCCTAATTTATTTTCTTTGTGTTTACCTACAATTTTTTCTTTTTCTGTAAGTGCGTATGTAGGTATCTATTATTCAATTATAAAATCCAAAACGTATAAATTTTTTATCTTGCCTTTTGCGACGATTAGTTGAAAATTGCTTACTAAATATAATTTTATTTTACTTCTCTATTTTGATATCAATTATTTTCAAAGCTTATTTATTACTTGCTTATAATAATAAAGCGCCCATTTAGGTCAAATAAATAAACGGTGGTTATTTTAATCTGGTCTTCATTCTTGGGTTTCAGACCTAACTGTTAATTGTCAATTTCTATATTAGGCTTCAAAAACCTTTCTTTGCATTAACCGTAATATTCTTATAATTTTTAGTTAAACATTACAGAATATTTGTTAATAGTTACCTACTTTATCTAGTTATTGCAATGTTTTTGTAAACCATTGCATCTTTGATTGATTTTTGCCTCATTTATATTTTATACTCGGTTTCCCATCGTAATAGCCTTCATGTTACCTTTTATAGTGACGCACGTAGGAAGTATTCCATAATATTGTACGAAATTGACAAAACGAAATGCTACGTGATTTCACGTTACCTTATATACTCGTACTCAACAAGTTGACCACGTATTATTATTGTATCTAATTTAATAGTAATGGGTCCTATAGTACGAACGAGTATACAACGAGTTTGACGATATGCACTCTTTGTTTTGTATCATCGTAATAATAAATAGATACTTATATAGGTATTTTGTTTCCTGTTAGAAGGGCATCTAATATCTTTCGTGCAGTACTCAGTTAGAATTCAATGGATATTTTATCTGATAATTCCTTATCTGACAGATGTTATGGACCGCGAAACTTTCCTTTCATAAACTACTTGAGATAAAATAAAATTTATTTTCTTTATTAATGAATTTAAACTCGGCTAAGCACGAATAGAACATTGAAAAGTGTTCCTTGACTGCTTGTGATGATTTAAATTATAGAGCAGTCGTAAAGCGGGGTTGAATAACTTCGGGCACGATAAAAACAAGCAAAAAGGTACATATTGGGGCAGCGTGGTCGAATCCGTCCCCCTATTACAAAAAGAGTCCCACACCCGTTTATAAAGACGCCAATTGTTGGAAGCCATTTAAATAAAATAAATAAAAACGTGGATATGATATTTTATTTACGAGAATGCAAATAAACGCCCCGTATTATAACGTCCAACTCGGCATCCCATTGACTCGGAAAATTCCATTCATTACAATGCCTTATCTACAATATGACTCTGAGAATGTATCTCATTTCATGTTCCGTAAAAAATAATGAGGAACGGTATAATAATTTAACATTCTTCGTTGTTGATAGATAACAGCCATTTTGTTTGTAATCTAATAAGATATATGCCTACCTATTTACACTTACATATCTAAATTATTATAAACATAATAATAAGTAAGTGCTTGCGTTATTTTATTTTATCTCTCCCCGTCTGCCAGTTCATTCTTATCTGCCAGTGATTAATGCAGAGTTTAATCAATATATTGCTATGTAATCAGACATAAAACAAAAAGACATAAACTGGCCAAGTAGGTATCGGTTCACGCAAATGCGTATAATTTAATTATCATTTTCGTTAAACATCTCTACTATCGTAACTAACTTATTTTGTTTTTCATAATGTCAGAACACACTATCTAAGTACAAAAGTATTCTATAAAAAATTCAAAAGAAATTATTGTTTTCCATTAGGTAGAATAACGACCTGTAGATATAGGTATATTAGTAGAGAGAATGTAATTGAAGGGAATAGATATACTTATTACATATAAGAGAATTACCATAAATTAAAGATTATACGTGTACGCTTCCCAGAAGCCAACTCGTGTCGGAGTTTTTACGACATCGTTACGGGAGGTGAATGTTAGATCTACAAATTACTAAGTACAGGCACATGACTTAAAATTAAATTATCATTATCTGGATTGCATAACACCTTTTACTGTTTCAAATTAAATTCAGTCGCGTTAGAAATATTAACACTGTTACGTTAAAAAAATCCGCTTATTGCGCATAGGTTTATATTAGAACTTTCCGTAATATGTAGCAAACGAACCAATCATTTATTCGTATCACAAAGTTTTCTAACAACTGGTATCTGTTACCGGAAGGCTAGCTCGTCTTACTAACTTTGAAGTTAGTATGCAAAGGAAATGTATCTCGTTACGGAATCAACTGCCTCAATACAAATAAAGATAATGAATACGGTTCCACTCCGCTCAAGAAACTGTATTTTGCTGAGTAAATGTTTCTTCTACGTTTACCTGTAAGATACTTCAAAAGTGTTCAAAGAACGAAATTAATCAAAAACTTAAGTTAGAGTAATGTTAAGTTAGAACGAAGGAGTAGTATTAAAAGAAGAGTCGGTATAATATTAATAAAGTAAACTTTTAATGTTGATTGGGATACTTAGTTTGATCTAAGAACTTGTTATTTTAAATTATTCATTAGTTACCCAACAGTCCGTTTTGAGTAAACTAAAACCCAAAATGCCAACTTTGCAAATTCAAATTCAAAATCATTTATTCATATTGGTATCACGTCATTTTTTGAATCTACTCCCACTTCGCAAGGTGCTTTGACATGGAGGAGAAGAAGCGGGGAAAGAAAAAAAGCAAGATATAAAGTGGTAGGCATTTCAGATACTCAAAGTAAAATGACATTACGACCTATGATCCTAATGTAAAAAAAGACTAACACTTCAAAAACTCGCAACAACTGAGACACTAATTAGACATAAATCATAATATGAAAACTTGAAGAGCAGTAAGGCGTTGAGGACATTTTTACAGCGAAAGAAATATCGTTTTCAGTGACAACAATATTTTACAGGCTCCGACATCCACCTGAGCTCGGAGGGCGCCGAAATGAAATATGACACTTGCTTCCTTCACTATATACATCAGCATAGCAATTAGCATGTTAGCATGTTTCTTACCAGTTCCTGCAGAGTAAACGACTCTTTGTCAATGAGTATGATACCTATGTCTCTCTATGGAAAGAACCGACTTTCGAAATTGTTTGGACTGCTGTAAGTACCATTGTTTTTAAGTATTATCTTTTTATATTTTGGTTAACAATAACAACTGCCCGTAAAATGTGTGCATATTTTATAATAATATTTAGAAACTTACGCTGATGTAATAAATAAAATGATTGCAATTATTTTATCCGGCGCGACTACTAATTAAATGGGCGAGTAAATATCTACTTTCTACGTGTGACTAGTTAGATATAAGTAGATACAAATTACTATTTTTATTTACATTTTATATTCGCTTTGTTATAAATTGATCGAAGCTTTTAGGAAGACACCACCAATAAATAAATGCGGCTCACCTTGTTATTCCCATGATGCTATCACGATGTTAACAAGTGATCATAATACACATTTAGAGTCGCGTGGGCTTGAAGGTTAAACCATCTCTGTTTAACGCTATTTTAACTACACTATTGAACCGATAACAAATTATAGATATATTGATACTAATTATATAGTAAAACAACTTCAAACATACTTACAAATATTTAATTCTGATTACTCCAAGGTTGTTTACACAAACACTCGTAGAAAAATAAAAATTGATGAGTGTTTAGAGAGCCATCTTTATTAAGAGACGCGCCAACTAAAACTACAACTCGTATCGTACGTTGTACCTACAACTCGGCAACAAACACTGTTCTGATTACATATGTTTTGGAATAAATAATTTTATTTTTACAACGCTCACACAGTTAACTATAAATAACCTATCTTATAACGTATGACAAATAACAGATGTCGACTATTCCATGGAAAGACGAGCAAGATACTAAATAGGAAGTTCAGATTACATCAAGCTACATTGACTTATTGTGAAAACAACTAATTAGGTAAACCTATAATGATAATTACCAGCTATATATCTATTACCGTAATCGCCGTTGCTCGTACACTAATATTTGCTCTAATTTAAAACAATCAACCATGTGTTATTAATTATTATATTGGGTTATTTCTCTATATCTTTTGCTATTATAAACGTGTTTTGTTATTTTTTTAAGCAAGGATAGTTCCAACTTATAACTAATTAACTTTGCGATTATTACAGATATAATACTTATGAAGAATTGTTATTATTTAAATATTAAATTATTTGAAAAATAATGCATATTGTATAATTTATGTTATAAAACTTGTCACCTCTCATAATCATATTTTAAATTCACGTGGCAGTAAAACAAGTTGATTGATAAAAATATGGACCATAAAAACGTACCCAAGAATGTTTTAAAATATCAGTGTTTGTCCAACTCGTGTATCAATCGATCCACTGGGATGTGTATGTTAACTGGTGGCTATTGGCTCATGGCACGCGGTTCACGAGACGAGATAGATATTAATAGTTATCAGCATGGAGCAATGTACTCGAAAATACTCACTAAAATTGAAATCATACGTAATAACAACCTCTAATTACACCCTTCTGAGCTCTAACATAATAATGCCGTGGAATTGAGGTGGGCCTATGACGAAGAAAGGATATCAAATTTATTTGTAATAGTATAATTTTTTTTTGTCCGATACACTTAGGTACTACATTTATAATTTTTAGATACTCATGTTTGCTTGTAACTAGCTCAACTTTGAGATATAATTTACGACACAATAATAAATAAAAAATGCTTATTTCCCATTGCATTGGTCAAGTTCAAGTCTCTTCGGCAATAAAAGGCGTAAACGCCAGCTGGTCAAGTAGGCGTTATTGTGTAAAATAAATCCAAACCAAGAACTCTTTCTTGTGTACTAGCTAGAAAATCTCCAGTTATTGTCATTGCAAACAAGGAGAAGCAGCTAAAAAAGAAATACGATAAGAATGACGACCTACCTACTGTCCCGACTGAAGAGCCTCTTAGTAATCTTAGTTTTATTTCCGCACGACAATGTCTATGCTACGGAGATTGTATAAAAACAACACAATTTCTGCATTGTAAAATTTGCAACGGTCTGGTACCAATTAATAATTAAATAATAAAAAAAACGTAGGTACAGAAGTAAAAGATATTATTTTTATACAGAAATATTCAAAACTCCGTATATAATAGTCACACTTATAGACATAATACTTAGTCATCTAATATGTTATTTAACGTAAAGTAGAAAACAGATAATTACATATATAAAATACTAACAAGTCTGCCCTGATTATGGAGCAGAAACCTTAAAAAAACAAATGGGTATTTTGTTGTATGTATTTACAGTTGCCAGGCGGAATTGATATATTAGGTATAAATTATTATCTAAAAACAGAGCTGTTAGATGCTAACAGACTGGTAGGTACACATTGGATTGATTATACTATCGGTCATTCACTCAGCATACACTACACCAAAAGAATACGAACGATTAAAAAATCAGGAACAAAACGAAATACATTTCGAACTTTATACGCGTAATAACATTTAAATACTTGGCACATTGTCAACACTACACTACACACGTTCGCCGACAGCTAGTTCTTTGGAGTTCCATACTCTTTGTATTTACTCGGGAGAAAATCAGAAAATTGACCTCATTTATCGTACAAGTACCAATTTTAAAATTGTTACTGTGAAGCACTTTCTTATTTCTTTGCTTACTAATCTGAAACGTAAACAAACCTACATACAAAAGTTTTTGACGTGAATTAATTACAATAAGCGGGAACAATGAAAAATTGCGTGCGGTGGAGGGGGACGCGCCATTTTGAGGTTATTTTACGACGTAATACTTAAAATTTGTTTTTAACTAACCTGTAACTTAAAAATGTAGGTATTCATGCAATAAACAGCCGGGTCCATGACACTGCTGTACCTGTACCCTTTTTCAAAACATTTTGTGATATATTTATAGAGGGACCGTGTATGGTTTAGTACCACATGTGGTAGTAGGTGGTGCTTATAGATAGATAGATTCAAAAAAATTGACGTGCATAAGAGTATCATTGATACCTACATGAATTTTTATTTTTTTTGATACTTCAACGGACCAAGTAAACTACTAGTACTACTACCTCCATAGCAAAACTTGTCCAATGTGATGAAAATTTACTAAAGGTACACGAAAATTGAAGGTCGAGAGTACGTGATGTGGAAAACTAAGGGATCAACCTAACTTTGAGAGATAAAATATGCTGCAAAATAACGTCTATCCATTCTTCTAATCCCTTATAACCTGGTATAATTAGTAAAGAAGATATAAGGTACGCTACAACTAAAGAAAATCATTCTTAGTTTTGTCTAGACATTATTAGAAAGAGAGAAAACAGCTCTGTTTAACTTGATTGATTCGTTTTCAGTATCAAGATGGATTATTTAGCAAAAATTACATGTTCACATTGTTAGAAAAGCTTAGTCACTGCAAAATTTTTTGCTTGTCCATTGGAAAGAAGTGAAAAGTACCTACAATTTAATTAAATAAATCTGTAAAACGCGAGTCAATTTCACTCACGAACGTTCCGTGCCACCGCGCTATATATTTCCCAAACAAGATTTCTTGTATGAGGGCCCCGTGCATTGTTGCCATCAATGAAAAAATATATTACTAGCCATATTAAAAAATACTATGGATAGAGAAAATGTCAAAGGACTACCCATCTATTATGCTTAATGTTGTAGAGCCTTGTGAGCCTGTGACAGTCGACAGCGAAGTCTTAGTAATAGAGTTTCGTTCGCACCCTTTGGGTACGAAATGTTACATAAGAAATTTCATTGTTGTTTACGTACTTTCTGTTTCTCAAACCTAAAATATACTCACAGTTATAGCTCAAACTTGCAGTAGCTTTATGTCAGACGCAAATGATGTGTTATGCCGATATAAAGCTATATAGTATTCTATTCTCATGCTATAAAAATATACGATGGTACAGTAGGACCATAACTTATGCTCAGTGTAGGACAATAATTTATGCTTTATACTCACACAATTTCATATTGTTTCGAAGGTCACGACGCTGAAGTTCCATTTTCGATTAAACTGTCGGAACTGTAACAAATTCATCTGTATAAAAAATGTGCGTGTAAGAATCTACTCGAATTTTTGGCCGATTGGTAAGTGTTGGTAAAATTATTATTTTTTATTTATAATTACTAACTTATTTCAATATAAATGTATTTACATCTAATATTTATTTAAGCAATTGTTTTCTATCTCATTTGATGTTACTGGCTTGTTTGCTAGATCATAGAAGAACATAGTTCTCGCACAAAAAAAAAAATTGCCATTTATTTAACAAGACAGTATGGTGTCTGACTTAATTTGACTGATATGATTTTATTGTTACTATTGTCATTGTTGTTTTCTTTTTTTCGAGAATTTTAATTGCCTTGTATACGCCTAAAAATAAAGTACTGTATTCACACAGGAGACCAGTGCATGAAATTATACCATACTTGAAAAAACAATACGTGAAAAATAACCTCATATTCGTATAAGGAAATTTTAAATTAAAACTATTATTAATTACGTTAATGTTTGAACAACTAAGGCTACGTTTCGTATTGTTTTATCATTATTTTGTATTTACGTAGCGAGATTTTCATGTTTTCATTACAATTTCCTACAGCAATTTGCTCTTGTTTATTTAATTAGTGTGGTATGGGATTTCTATGAAATCTGAGCAGAAAATAGAGTCCAACGTTATTTTGATTGTTAAATAATAATTGTCAATTAGTGAGTCAATAATTGAAGTGGGTTTAATTTTATTATAATAAATACCTATGTATTTTAGCCCGCTTCATTTTTTTTTGGAGATAACTGAATCTTACCATACTATGTTCAACCTAACCGTAAACACTACTTAAACAATATCCTTAATATTTTTATTATTAAATTAATAATTTAAAATTGTAGGCCGTTCAGACATCCAATGGTGCAGCAATAAACATATTTGGAGGAAAGAAAATTTATTTATTTCACCTACGTCTACAAAACAACTCGCCAGTTTATAGTGGAAACATCACGCAGTCGCATATCCATAGAACAACAAGTTTATGTCTAAAAGCTACAGCCGGATTAAATAGGTGAAAACGTTTCACCCTCAGCATATGTCGGCGGAAAAGCCACGGCCGCTGATCAATTTTATAAATTGCTTACCAATTTACTAAATTGATTCTCTTACTGCTTCACAGCAAAGTTTAAATAAATTACACATTATTATTTTTGTTGCTATGCTACACAACGCTATATTATTATTTTATTTAAATAAACAGTAGCTATCGCTTGTTTCGTGTTAAACAAACATTGATATTAACTATCGTGACCTGTACTATGACACACCGTAGTAATGAGCACTTCGAGAAATATCGAAAGGTAATATCGACAATTTTTTATAAATGTCAACTTTTAGCTAAATGAAGTTATGAAGTCAAGTACCTATCTCTCTCAACATCCTCGTACACCAGATTATAATTATTATTTATAAATTAAGATATTATTAAACTTAAGATTCAACCGTACCTAAGCGTAATATATTTGTTTGGGCCTGAGGTACATTTTTAGTCCATTACACGAATAGGAGGGTAATGTTTCCTAGCGTTTATGACGTGAAGTTATCACACAATAGTAAAATTATTAAGTGATCCAAGAGCTGCGAATGATCACATTATTTCTTAACTCGAAATCACAACAACGCCTCATGCAATTCAATTACGTCTATCTGCCGCCAGTTTAACATCTGATCTGACTGATACAATATGAATTTAGTACAACCGAGTTACAGTCGGAGTCAAAACTATATAAGATGATTATTCGTATTCCGCCGTGAAATTGTATTTTAAACTCAATTATTTTGTTTCCAGCACAGCATGCAACGCTAGATACAATATCTGTTAGCTAATAGGTACAAGATAATGAACAAGTTACTATTGTTTCGCCAGATACCACTATCTCTAATACTGTTTATCTAGTGCATTAAGTAATAATATCGTAAGAATTTATAGGGTGACATTATTTGAACTTTAATCTTTAGATAAGTATGATGTGATTATGTGTACTTGTATCTGAATGAGGTACAAATTGACGTATTTATGCTTACCTATAAGAGTTGAAATTTTACTAACGTGCTCTTAATGATAGACCACGCTGAAGCCTGTCGTAGGTACGGTGTATTGTTATAGAAAATCATGATTTAGTTCGTTTTATCTACTTTTTGTGTATTACTAGTTTTATTATCAAGCGATAAAAAAATTATGCAATGCAAGATCTTATATTTAACTCTTACATTGTATGAAACATTATCATGAATGTATGTTGCAGTTCAGTTACGATAAAGCGTCATAATTATTATAACAGCGAATACTTAAAACTTGTATACGTTGGTACGAGTATTTTACAAGTAATTTGATTGATAAGAATGCAAATATAAGTACCAGCCAAGGCTTATAACGAATTATTCATTTCCATACTAACAGAAAATATCGCCAGGCACGCTTTATAAAAGATAAAATCAAAAATAATATCAATATCCTAAAGATGAATAAATTATAAGCCTTAGAAGAAGGCTTTGTTTAACGAAGAGGAAATCTTCTTTGTGATACGCGCACTCTAAGGTTGCGGGTTATGTAGGATTCCTGCCCAC
>LGAG01000038.1:1573231-1609249 GCA_001278395.1 Lerema accius | reverse complement strand
AGAATCATTATATTACGATTTTAACAGGTTAACCGTTTTAACGGGTTAACCGTTTTAGCAGGTTAACAGATTAACAGGTTAACCGTTTTAACAGGTTATCCTTTTAAATAGGTTTTCCGATCCCTGTTACGAAGTCGGTATTGTTGAATTTTGCATATCTCACAACCTTGCACAGAAAATCACTATTTAAATAAGCGAAATGAGAAAAGAGCGAAAGCTTGATTAACATTAATAAACTCAACAGATGTTTCTGTACCGGGCGCATTGTATTTGTAAAACAATGAATTTTCTTTCGTGAAGCTTCGTTAGTTTTCCGGCATGTAAGATTTTACGTACGCCTCATATCTATTCATACAATGAAGAATGAAATATGGAATGAGGAACATTTTTATCTTCCCATCTTACAAGTCATACCAAGGCCATTCGTTGCTTTAATAATAACAGATCTCTATTGTTATTCGCGGCGGGTGCAATATTATGTGAAATATTATAGGGAATGCAACGTTGAACACTATACATAAAAGTTAGATTGCACATTTCATAGCTTAGTACTAAAACAGATCAAAATAACTCACTCGCGTTCGTTAACACCTACATGTCTCTCGAATATTTCTCATTCATTTCGTCTAACATGTAGACGACCTTTGAGATTCTAAACTCTTCTAACGTACGTGAATAACATTTAAGTAAATTCTACAAACTAACTACACTAGAGGACCCGCTATGTGGTCATATTTCGACCATACCTAACTCAATATGTCAAACAATAGATCCATGACTCATTCGATAAACTTGGCTAGAACAAGTCAATGTCAACACCAAATTTCTAAATACTGGACCTTATTAATAACTATGTGCTGTGTCTATGAATAATATGAATAACATGTTTAATGTAATGTTCAAAAATAAATGAACTTAAATCTAACAAATATTTTAAATTTCTTCGCCGTGCAAACTTTGAAAGTTGAACTAAGTATACTCTAACGTAAAAGTTAGAGACGAAACTAAACTGAGATTCGAAAACCAAAATCTGAATACGAGTATACCTATCTAATGGCCTTTGTTGAGTTATGAAACTGTTACATTATTCACACAGAATATTTCTTGCACTTCAGGTCATTGCCCCTCTACTTTAAGTAGAGCTCAGCTTGATAAGTCAAATCGCGAAATTAATTGGTTGTGGTAAGCGCCTTATCTACAATATTTATTGCTATGGCCGCAATTTTTCTATGGTAAAATCGACATTCTTTTATTTAGTCTTCATTATCTGCAACCGAAACATTTTGAAAACCTTTCATGTTACGCATTAATAAATAATTAGGTGTATGATCATAGTTAAAAGTATTTCATATTTCTGTGAAGTATAATAAAATAATGTTCCCTAAAATTTCAAGAAACTTCAAATCAAGTACTATGCTAAAATAGGTATACTTACTAGTAATATAACATTAATTAGTGCCAGTGTAAAGTTGGCAATCGTTTATGTATATTACGGTCGGACTTGAACCGTACAAAGGGAGTCACAACTAGATCTTATTTAAACTTCCTTTATATCGTTTATGTAACGTTTGTTTTGTTACCCTATAACTTAATCGACAAGTTTAATGCTTTGGAGTTTCCGTCCGGACCTTTGTTACCAAGGGCTGACATTTCGGATAGATAAATTGAAATTAACGGCCACTGGTACTGAACCCTGAACTAAAATTTACAATAACAAAGTATTATTCCCTAACAATAGACCCATAAATAATACCATTATTTTATTATCGCTGTCGAACACTTACCGTGTGACTATCACGATTATCACTTAAAGCCAAATAAAAACGTCTGAAAGCTTTCAAACATAAAGAGATATAATACAGCACTCTAAAAATTTTATTAATCTTACACAATTTCCCACTCACTTCGTATCCACTATAAACAACAGTGCCTTGAACTGAACACCACTTCGTAATAAAATTTCATCATAAATAATTCGTTAAGTATCACCTTAATAATGTTAGCGTGAGCCGAGAATATTAAAGAATCTGTTTAAGATGTATGAAATAACTTTACTGACATGAAGATTAATAAATTTCTGTTGGGCCTGAATTTTCATTACATGTGTTAGATTTTACCTTTTTAATTTCTGTAGCAATATCATTCATTTTCCTCACAATATTCTGTTTTCATAAAAAAGTACTTCAAAAGCTAAGAACACAAACGTAATCTTTGTTTTTTTTTGTGTTTGAATTTTTCAAGAATCTTTTCGGTAAATGTGGTTATCATAACAAGTGGGAACTTGTAGAGCCGGAGCTCTCACAACCCTCAATGTGCTTCTAATGCTTGACAGAGCTTAACAAGTACAAGGAAAGTTATTTTTAAAAATGTACAAATATTAAGAGGTTTACTTAAAAATCATTACACTACAATTTTTAATTCGTCAAATTCAACGTAAGTGTACTTACAATTTAACAGTTAAAAAGTGTGTACAATACACTTTCAAAGTGTGTACAGCATAGTTTAAAAGTGTGTAATTTGTACAGACTCTTAAACTGGTACTCTAACTGAACAACAGATTAGCGCTTAACAACCAGTAAATGCAAAGCTTCCAACGAGCCAACGAAAACAACTCGTTAATAACATTTAGTGTCTCTCCGGCGTCCATTTGGTTGGTCGTCGCTGTACTCTCTGTCACAGGTACTTGTCTGTCTGAGCTTTTCATGAATTTTTAAATAAACTCCACATCTGTGCTTTCTCGCAAACTCAGTGAAAGTAGGTGATAATTACTTCTGCGAGGAGTTTACCTTCTGTCTGCGAGAAATGTCTGTCAGCAGTAAATTTCTGCTACGTCGCGTCTTGTTTGTTTATTACTACATTATGATCTAATTTTTAACAGTAGCGTGGTATCTTCTGATAAAGTTAGTTATATTTCAAAAATACTCTTTAGTACCTAGCTTTAGGAATTTTATAAATGAATCTCCAGATATTCTGTTTAGCCAGTTTTATCTGGCCTGTATAATTAACAAACTTACTTCATACCTTGATATAACTACATAGGATTAGAAGAATAATACACCTTGCTGTGATTAATTATAATAAAAAATATGATCTTGTTTTCTAATTTAACCCATCTCTTTAAAGATCTTCGCAGCTTTTGATGTGTCATTTGTACCCTCTGCAAACAAAGAACGTTTGCTTTTATACACAAAATAGCGACAAATTGTTGAACCTCACACATTCTCTTTTCCGCGATTTAAAATTAATGCTATTCATGGAATTTTAATACTTAATACTTGGTTGTCCGATCTTAACTGAGATTTTGTGAGTGAAGAATGATTAATATTGTTTATGTGAATAAGTGATAATACGAACCTTTATTTTGAAAACAAGTTACTTACCATATCTTTTTATATTGGAATTTGAATTAAACTCGAAGTTACAAAGCTTGGTCATGTAACTTCTTTTCACTTTTACAAAATATATCTGTGACGTAGTTAAACAGAATGATTGCATTTCTGCCAACTTATTACGTATAGTGTTTAAATGAATAATTTTTTTCCAGAATACATAAAAACAAACACTCTACTTAACTGGATATCTCGACAATGATTCAATTGGACAATTTCAAGCGGCCATCTCCATCACCATCCCGTTGTTCAATTCGCAGCGATAGTCGAGTGTTTCGACAGCCACGTGTCATTCAAGTGAACCGCGATGCCGCCACTATGATGGACGATGAATCGAACGATACCGGTGGCAACGTGGCTGGAACCGATACTGGACTGGTATCTGACTTTGAATCACAACTCGGACAACATTCAGCGCATTTCCGGTCACGAACATTTAGTGACGGATTTATCCGAAACACAAGTCTAGAACTTCTCCTCGGGGTCGACTGCGAAGCTTGCCTCGCATTAGCTGCTCAGAGACAATGTCTTACCAAACACATATCAGATCATGACTTCGACTTAGTGTGTAACTGCAACGTTCAACAAAACAATTACCTAAACTGCCACCGAGACGTCTTAAAACCCAGAGGGCACACATTGAACATTTATGATTTAGAAAGAATGAAACGAGACACGATAAGAAGCAACCTCGCTATCGGTTCACATCGTAGTCTAGACAGAAGACATAATAAAAGTAAAACAATCGGGGTATCGAGTTACATTTCGAAGCAGCTTATAGCGTACGACCATACTAATACGTTAGTTCAAAAAATTAAAAAGAAGTTGTGCAATCTAAAGAAGATCGGGGGCGAAGCGATTTCGAAGAAACATCACAATGCAGTACAACTTGCAGAGATAACGGCAGGTTCTACAAGTTCTCTCAAGAAACTGTCGATGCTGTCGCTAGTGGATAAGTCGCAAAGGAAACTCGATAGCCAAAGTTGTATTTTCTCCTCTTCAACTGTCCAAAGTAAAGACGACCTAAAAGACAATGTTACAACTTATGCAAACTTTTCATCAAATGTTGACCAATGTTTCGATCGCATTGGAAATTGTAACATGAGCGCTGATACAAGTAGAAATACATCGCAGAAAATGAGGATTTTTGAAAACAGCGATGAGATTATCTCCCGATCCTCCCCACCGAGACAAATGATGAAATTTTCGACCTTGGATAATCGTAGCCGTTGCAGAGGTATACGAAGACAGATGTCATATAATGATTTCCCAAGTGACCGCTACAGAGATCGAATAGCGCAGTCGTGGTCTCAAGAAGAGGGCATCTATGATTCGAGGAGCACTCGAACTGACATAGTTGACGACGATTCCCATACATTTATTGATGCTGATGGAATAATACACTCGAACCCGAGAACTACTCAAGCACACTGCACCTGTGACTCGACACGCACGGACAGAATTCCTTCTATATTCTACGACACCCGCGTAAGTTTTTTTTGTTACTACGTTAATATTTTATTCCTTTTTATTATGAGTCGACGCAACTTATAATAACAAATCCAGTGAAGTTTAGTTTGAAAAAAGAACACATTTTTACTTATAAATTGCTTTGCCTGGTCACATAAAATGCAATTACGCTAAATGCTTTGATCGCAACATTACCATGTCAAGTAATTAATTAAAACGATTTATGATAGATACTCGTATACATAGAATAGTGAATGTTTTGTCATCCCCTCAAATCCAATTCACTAATTAAAAAAAAAAATCATTAAAACACCAACATTTATAATTATATAGGCTAGTAAGCTCATGAAGTTCTTATAGTATAAACTTGTTCCCAGGGCAAGAAGCGTGCGACCCCCGCCCCTGATGTGACAGACCGAGCACAAGGACGTGTGGTAGCGTGTTCGGCTTGCAAATCTCCGCAGTGGCTGCCCACCACCACCACCTCTACCACCAGCCACAGCTCTACTGCTACTGGCAACTCCTCACGTAAGCAATCACGAACTCAATCTAAAGAAACAAAGCTAAGATTTATATAAAAAAATAGACAGCTGAAACGATTTTTATAAACAATTTGTTGTATATTCCAAAGGGACTAAATATGGCTTAGGACCACAAATGGATGCGGCCAGCCTACTACCTACCTAATTGGTACTATTATCGAGATACTCCAAGGGACTAATCACACTTAGTTATTGAAACGCTATTATAGCTAAAGTTGTCCAATGTGATGAGCATTTAATAAAAGTAATAACTCGAAATTTAACGTCGTGGAAAACTTAAGGATCCAACAACTTTTAGAGTTAAAATATGCTGCAAAACGTTTTTCAAGTTTTCTAGTTACCCCTACAGGGTATATGGAAGAAAAATTATTTATTCAATATCAGTTTACGATTTACAAATTTCAATTGTAAATAATATTTATGTTTGTTATTCCAACAGGTATTTATTACAATAAATCGTATTTTATCGTTATCGTATTGTTCGTAAAGAAATTACGAGTAGATAAAAAGAATTAATTAACTACGGGATCCACTTTATACTACAACTAGTGAGTTTTTGATGTCATAACGTTTTTAGGTTCAAGTCTGACTGAAGTTTTTAGCTTCAAGTTGGTATACTATAAGAATACCAACAGGGCAATCCAATTATGAAGAAGTAATGTTACAATTTAAATACCTACAGCACGATAAAATTCCACCTTGATAGTTGAGGAGAAACAATTTCTTGTAAACAACTCATCTTTGAGCTTGAGGGCATTCGTCTTGGAACAAGTCCAAGTAGATGGATCTAGAATTGATTAAATTTGTTAAATAAATAAATTAGATTCGGATCTATTCCTAGAATAAATCTGGATATTTAACATGTATAACTGTTTCATACACGTTAATAAAATAAATAAATAGATAAACACATTGAAACTATGTTAGGTAGACTCCTGAATTATTAAAGCAGTTAAACCAACGTAGACTAGAGATCTGAATCGATTAAATGTAACCAACTACGAATCTACATCTCTGGGTATATTGATTAATTATCTTAGGTACTTATTTTTTACCATCTAATGACTTCCATGAAATATAGCTATAAAACTAAATTCAGGTAAATTCATGGACACGAGTTATTATTGTGTTGCATTATTTATCTACAATAGCATCCTTGCCGTCCGCATATTCATCAATAATTTGGTATTGCAAAGCCGGTCCAGCCGTGTGCTTGACAGCAAGATTATCGGACGTGTCGTAACGTGCGATTGCTGTGACCCAAATTGATTCCGATATCGAAGTATATATAACTTTGTAATCCGATGTATGGTTTTGACAAGCTTCATGCCTCACTTTAATGCTGTATCGTTGCTCGCTTTAAAAATTTTACTTGATATTTTTCTAACATATGCCAACTTTATAAGGATTCTGTGGCTTATTTCTAGTTCGCCTGTGTTAAAATCACTTGCGATTTCTATTCGTTTTTCGATTTGAAATCAAGTATTTTTTTGGTGGTAAGGGTTTTGAACTCTAATATGATTTCTATTTAGCCCTTAAAAGATAAACATTCCTTATGCTTCACTAGAATGCAATTTTTGGTTTTCCAAAGTCTATTATAACCAACCAGAATATTGGTTCCTATAGTAAATAAGAACATAGCATTCTTCTAATAACATCCGGGTACCTTCATCCACCACCATCCACCATTAGGTACCTACTGCATCAAACGATATCTAGGTACCTAAACTGATAAATGAAGTACTGTTCTCTGGCATCTAGGTCTATCGGCATGGCATCGGCGTTGGTGTTGCGTGGCTATCCTGGTCCTGGTGGCGGGCACGGCGTGTGTTGCCGGTCCCCTGGCCCTGCGTGCCCCGCCCGGAGCCCCGCTGCACGAGAGACTTCGCCTCGCAGAACGACTACTCCATGACACTCCACTCGTCGACGGACACAACGATCTGCCTTGGAATATCAGAAAATTCTTGCACAACCGAATTAAAGACTTTAGGTAGGTACTGCAAAAATTTTTAAACATGTTTCATTGCTTTGTTACATATTACTCTGTAACCTCAAAATAATCTCACGTTATAACTTTATATTACCTACGTACCATTATAACCATGATTATAAAACAACAAATTGTTCATCGCATCTTCATCGACTACGTAGAAAGAAGAACTAAAATTGTAAACTTAGGAAAAATAGTAAACTCTTTGTAAGATCTTTGTTTAGTAGGAATTCCGTGAGAATCACCTGTAGTTACTCCAATAAACTGCATTGTTCTGCATTGCATCGACAACTTCCTGGAAAACATTTTTCCTAAGCTACCCGGATTAAATGGTTTTTCCGGAAACAAACTTTAACTTGAACTTTTACTGGAAACATAATTTTTCACTGAATTCGAATACGGTGCACTTGAAAAAAATGGTATCGGCAAATATCGAGAGTAAAATAATAAATAACTACGCCAAAACATTTTTATTTTTATGCAACTGTTATACAAAAGCTTTATGAAAAGCTTTATGAACGCCGAAAAACGCCGAAAAAAAAATTAAACTTTATTTATTACTAACATGAAAATGAAAAGATAATGAATATGAAAAGATAAAAATATATACAAATCAATTACAATGTTTCCTACTTATTTAACATTTTATTTTATCCAATTACCATCAGACATCATAATGGTGTCGTTAGGTACTTCTGAGAAATGAAATCAAATTTTTGCCGTTCCCGGTGTACATAAACGAGTCTTACAAGCGCGTTAACAGTGCGCAGAATGAAAAGCAAAAGCTATTTCCCAACTGTCACAGTTGGATAACTTTATTTTTCCATTACTATTTCAAATTTTCCAGGATACAATGTAAGTCAAGAAATTTTATTATGAACAGGTTTGACGAAGACTTAAGGACTATTTCGCCCTGGGCTACCAGCTCATGGAGTCATACTGATCTACCGCGGCTTAAGCAAGGCAGAGTTGCAGCTCAGGTATACGTGAAACTTATCTTAAACAGTCCACTTTTTTAACTTGATTTAGCACGCAATTTTACGTAAACCTTGTAGCATAAATCATACATTTTGATGTCATTCACACTTTTACAGTAGTGTTTAAGTAATTTTATCACTTAAATATCACATAATATGCTGAAATATTTACAAAAACTGCTTTTAAAATTAATTTCTTTGTTTTAAAAAGAAGACAATTTTTAAAAAGGACTATACCTACATCTGCTGCGTCTCGATCCTTTAATGGTTCACCGTATATACATCGTCACTGTATTTTTGTAATTAATAAGGTTCGCAAAACTTTTCAATTTTTAGGCAGTCTTGTTGTTATTCCTATGCAATGTAAAGAAGTTTAGTGGGTACTAGAGCGTAATACTACGAGTGAAGAATTTTACATCTTTCCTGTTAGCGATATAACAGAGCATGAATAAATATTTACTTGTAAGTACTCAAAACCTTTTCCCCGACACTTAATAATTCATGAAAATAGTTACAAACTGGATCTTACAAAAGCCTTGTGAATAAATAAATTATAATACTTAGAATCTCCCTTTGACCTACGCCTCGAGGTACTTTATACTGGAACTTCAGAATCGGAATAGAAAACACTTCATTGTCAGTTTTAAGATGGATTTGCGTCCACTCGTTCTGTTGATTAGACTACGTAGCTACACATACTCGTATTACGAATCCTACTCAAACACACTTGGACATAAACGTAACCGGCCAGTAGGTACCGATCGTAAATTTAATCCTTTAACAATGTTTTTCCCACACATGCAGCATGAAAACAAACGTATAAACAACAAACATTTTATCATTTACTTTTATGCATGACTTGCGATTATTTCTTCTTTTATGTTATGATTTAGACCTCTATGTATGTATGAATCTACAACTACAGCGGATAACTAAACAACAAGTGGCAAATTTACGAAATTGTCGACCATTTAGGTACCTACAAAAAAAACCGAGAGGCTACAATCTATGAAGCTCCGCTGAAACTTGTAAAAGTATTAAGTTTTAGTACCTATGTATGTACATAGCAAATAGCAACAAACCAGCTTTTCAGCCTCGAGTCTTATCGTTAGATTTCAGCACAATGAGTACCATTTGAGCGTAAACTATGAAGACAAGCTTGTTAATTTAACAGAATTGATAATTACTTTCAACTTCACAGAACAATTCACTGAACTGGAATTGCACAATAAATAAACCGAAATTATACCTTTGACTCTTGAACACGATTAAACAGAATATAGAGGACAATATATTTTGTTTAACCGCCGGAGTTACCTCACGTTTCCTATTACATGTCAGTGCGTACATTGAATACGAATGATGTGCTCTGATATGAAAGCGCAGCGTGCAAGTCGTGCATGACATTTAATCAACTGTGTGTCAAAGTGATGTTCTGAAATCAGTTCTGGGCTGCATACGTGCCGTGTGACGCGCAACACCGAGATGCTGTGCAGCTGACTTTCGAGCAAATAGATCTGATACAGAGACTCACCGACAAGTACCATCCTCAACTCACACTTTGCACGTCAGCTGAAGGTAAGTTTATTTTACTAAGCAGTCTGCAGAGGAGTAGAACTACCTGTACACTCCGTATGAGTATTAGGATTACCTATAAATAAGGTAAGGTGGGGTAAGACTAACACACGGGGCAAGACTAACACTGTCTATTATCTCGATATGCACTTGAAGAAACGACATGTGTGTGTTTTAGCCGAGAACATTTACGTTTGTTCTATCTTACAGACTGGAAGAATTTCGTAAATAAGCTATACGTATCGAGACAACAGACAGTGTTAGTCTTGCCCCGTGTGTTAGTCTTACCCCACCTTACCTTATACTATATTAAGAAGGTACATTTCGGTATATAGAGTAGTATGTACTTATGTATATTTCTCGTCGATATTAAAACAACACCACACGAACTAATGGGAATCTACACAATAACCCAGTAAATGCCGGAACCACTTTTAAGAGCGTATACAAAGGAAAATTAACTTCAAATATCAAATATTTTAACGGTCATTAGAAGCTTCTCAGAGTAATTTAATCCTCTTAAAGTTTTAATAAATGTATCAGGTGAATTTATTTTAAGCTTACTTCAAAATGTAGGTAGGCAACGTAATGTACGTGTTATTATTCTTTACTCTTTTCCTCTTGCATCACGGATTTCTTTACTTTTCGTATGACCAATTTCTAAAGAAGTAAAAGTTGATGAATTGGCTTGCTCAACCTTTCTTTAAAAATATTTTCTTCCTACAGGTACTTACAGAGAATATTGATTAAGTAGGTACTTTCCATGCTCTTTTAAACGAAAAGCACTTCGGCTTAGAGGCTAACTTTCTATCAAATATATCTGTAAAATGGGACTTTCAAAGTTCAAAGAGCCGTAAGACGTGCCGACGATTTTCAGAGACGACATATATCTACTATCGCATACTGAGACATTTTGAAATTTACATAGGCTACTCGTAATAATCATGCTAGTTTTCGCAACAGTCGTGTCAACTATAAAAAATGTTCTCTTGAAATACAAAATAACACGTACCTATTAAATTAATTGTAATTCTACGTAATGTTTTGGCCCATAATTCATTCTTTAGCTAATAAAAGGTATTAAACCAGTATAAATTAACGATAAATCTCAAATTAGCGTAGGCTTTGAATAATCTACTCCTCGGTGTTTTCAACGAAAATTCTTTTTTTTTTGTAGTAATACTTAAACAGATTTATTAAAAACTTCGACCTTGAGGAAGTAAATACTATATAGTTGATTAAGTAATAGGTACTTATATCCCACTATCCACAATTTTTCCTTTTAAATCAGAGAAGAAATAAATCCCTAATTAAAAAAAAGAAACATTTTTTTAACTGATACTTATAGATTTTATCCTTCAGCTTTCGTACTTATTCTTCGATGTAATCGAATTTTACACTAAATTTAATTGGACTCCGCCCAGCCGTTCAAGCCTGAACTTGAGTATAAGATTTAATATTCAATTTACAATATTAAGTAGTAGGTAAGCGTCAGTTTCCCAGCTGTCGTCACTAATAAATATACGAAAAGGAAAGAACGTGGTGACTGTCACCACAATATCCTTGGCTATTACGATGTATATCATAAAATGACTTTTTAATCTGTATATTTCCGTGTGTTCTTGAACAACATAATGTCATGAATTATGTTTGCCAGATATACTCACAGCCCACGCGAACCATCGGCTGTGCTCATTGGTAGGCGTTGAAGGCGGACATGCTATCGGTGGATCACTGGGTGTATTACGCACGCTGTACCAAGTGGGCGTCCGCTACCTAACTCTTACTTCAACCTGCGACACTCCATGGGCCGAATGTGCGTCTACGGATCGTCTGGACCCCACTCAACGAGGCGGGCTCACGCCATTTGGAAGGGTGAGTATTAAAATCAATCGTTGCTACATCTTGAGCGTTTCCGTGCTTCGGAGGGCACGTTAAGCCGTCGGTCCTGGTTGTTACCGTTAGGTGACAATCCTTAAGCCAAGTTGGAGGCCCTTGGGCGGCATAAAAATTTCCGACACTTGGGTCGCCCACTAACCCCTCCGCCAATCCGCACTGGAGCAGCGTGGTGAAGTATGCTCAAGGCCTCCTCAGTTATGAAGAGAGACCCGTACTCAATGGTGGGCCGTTAATGGGATAAGGCCAGTTGCTCTAGCTCTGAAGCTTTTCAAAACTGTAGAAAGTTTGGTGCTCTTGTCCATGTTGTAGTCTCTTAGATACATATTTTCCTTAGCGATTTCAAGCTCAATACACGTTACTTACCAACTCCAAGGGTAACTTGCGACATGTCGGCAAACATACTCGTATACAAAGTACTTGAAAAACGGTCCCAAAACACTCTTGTTTAAATATTTGTTACAACTACCTACTTACCTAGTACAACCATACTGTTCAGAGACCAATTAAAAAGTAAAATGTAGGTTTAGGTTTCTTGGCAGTCACTCGGAGTAGGTAATGCAAGGAGGTACGTAGGCGAAACAATACCGTAAACATTGAGACGTCGTCGAGCAGAGTGAGTATGCCATAATCATAAACATCCTGTGCTTCGGCAATATTTCGCTTTGTACGAACTCCGGCTGCTACGAAACATTTTCTTTGTTTTTGATGCTACGATACTTCCCGTAATATTTTCTTTTGTTGAAACCACTCACTGCGTGCGACGCAGCGGTGCATGAGCACCAATTACGTGCATAGTAAACATTTTATATCGTGGAGAAACTGCACTGCTCTACATTTCTCAATAGAACTACGAGAATTTCTGCTAATGTATTTGTATTGTGAATACTGTACATTTCAGAAGAAGTGAAGTCAATTGTTGAATAATGCTAATGGTCTAACTAAATAGTGCTCCCGAAGAAAACATAATAAAGTGAGAATGTTAACTTACTGACTTCTAAGAAATACGTACTGGATAATTTAAAAATACACGAGTATAACTTCGCTTGGGGCAGTGTTGCTGGTTCTATCGTGAATAAAGTTTCTTTATAAAAACTCTTGTTTCCTAAATAAAGATGTTTTCCGATGTCAACGAGGCGTGTAATTAAATACGTCAACCATTGACCTCTAATAACTCTCTAGATCTATTTGATACTTTTAGATGAGTTTCATCTCTTAAGTACCTACTGTGTAATCAGTAGTCTGGTATGCACTTAATACACTAGTACGAGTAAAAAAAAACCTGCGTATGTTAGTTACATGTATGTGTAACATTTTGCTACTTACATATAAATTCAAATTAATTACTCACGATATATTTCCTCGCGGAATCTCTAATGTAGAATTATACCAGCTTGATTACGACATGTAACTGAATCTAATTTACACCTACAACATTAAAGCGGCGCGACGACGTAGGCAAATTTTCCCTCGGGGACAATAAATAACTTCAGATTTCAGAATAAAAAGTATCCATTAGCATAATCTATGCCAACGAGTCTCATTATTTTATGAAATTAAACTACAGTTGGTACAAAAGAATAATATTGATAAGGTAAACTTAGAATAGTGAGCAATTGTTTGACAGGTGGAGAAGCATTTTACTTACTTTTTAAGCTCTTAAAAGTTTATATTCTCACCAAAACACAAAAGTTACAGGTTACTTTTACAAAAGATACATTTTTATATAACCACCTACTTAATACTAAACAGCTTCCAAGTCGTACAACAAACAATAATGTATATTATTTAGTTAGAAAGTCATTTTTATTAAACAGGCACAAGAAACAACTAGGTACGGAGGTTTGCAACTTGTGCAAGTCCGTTTTCTATATCGCATCAATATCAAAATAGCGCGTGACAGCATTGTACAATATTGTATTCCGGCAGTTCCGAGTTCATCCGAACCATTATTTGAGAAACGCTGATCTGTGATATAATTTATTCATAGGTACGCCATGCCGAATTTCGTGTAGTACATTCCGAATTTATTCAGCATTATTAAATAAAATAAAAAAGTCATCGCTAAAAACCAATTATGACGATTACATTTATAACAACATTTATATGAAAGGTCTAGCAACAATTAAATGGAATGAACTCCTCACTTTAAACATCGAACCGGAACCTATTGACATTGCAATTAACTTGATTGAAATAGTACTTATAGCCAGCCCTTTGTTAAGTAATAGTATCTAATATTTACGTCACAAATGCAGAACAGTTAGCAAATATAATAATTACCTACCTACCTTTTTACTCGTTTCAACGCCATAACCTTGTTTTATAAAAAGTAAAAAAACTAAACACATAAACCCGTCGGTTATACGTATGACTCTGTTTACGCATTAGTTCCTTTTACTTACGGGTAGGACGTAATGGCCTACCATAATTGGCCTAAGTACATAATAGTATATTTTCTGCTCACCATTTAGATGATAAAGTAGGTAGATAACATAAAACTAAAACATTTTGCACGCTTTATAGGTTGTAATTAAGGAGATGAATCGATTGGGCATGTTGGTCGACCTGTCCCACGTTTCGGAGCGGACAATGCGGGACGCGCTTGCCGTGTCACGATCGCCGGTCCTCTTCTCGCACTCCTCGGCACGTGCGCTCTGCAATGTCACCAGAAATGTACCAGACAGTGTACTACGCCTCCTAGCCGCCAACAAAGGACTCATCATGGTCAATTTCTACACGTCCTTCCTCACTTGCGGGGACACTGCGACTGTTCAAGATGCTATTGGTAAGAACGTTTTTGTTAGAACCAGCGCCTTATCTTAAGTATTTTTTTACTCGTCAGTATCTCCTCGTCCGTATACCATATAGGTTCTGCAGAAAATATGGAATGGGATACATGTAGTTGGGACCTTCCCCATCGCCCATGCATTATTTTTATTTTTTGTACTATTACTATTTATTAACAAATCACTATAATTGAAATAATAATAAATGATGTTTATATTAAAAATATAAAGCACAACATATTTTCATTACATAATAATAATTAAGATCTCTGAAAATCATCAAGCGTCAACCTACCGCTACGCAAAATCTACGTAGCACTATCTACGCTACCTCTACATTGCGCTACGCTTCCTTGATGCTACCGCTACGCCTGGGAAATAATATTCAACCCAAACGCACTTATTACCCTACATTAAGACGAATTTGATTAATCGAGAAATGGGGCATTCTATTATAAAGTACATTACAAACCTCTTATTCAATTTAAGTAGAACGTACCTCCACATTAACGAAATTTGTCATTCGTATTACGATTAAAACATTTTACACGAAGACCAATAAGAATATCTGATCGAATTTTAAAATGCGACTCTTATTTTCAGCTCATATAAATCATATCCGGAACATTGCCGGCGTTGACAGCGTAGGCTTGGGCGCTGGTTACGATGGAATTAATTAGTAAGTTTATCATTAATCTACTTGAATTTATTAAAAAAATCGCAGATGAAATAGTTACTGATCTTATTCGATTTTTATGTTATTAAAAAACAGTATTTAGAGCCTTTACAGACTGTAGGTATGATATAGGTATTGCGATATTTTTTGTGGTCTCATCCCACTTTGTACCTATTGGATCTTGCGATAAATAGTGATTGGGTTGGGACTTTCTTAGGTATCCCTCTACGTTGCTTTTATTTCTATCGGTAATATTTAGTTACTCGGTCCTTCAAATCTTTTGAACATAGTTTTTAGGGCCCAATAAATACCTTGTTTTTTATATAATTTTTAACAATAATAATAAACTTTTTCTACCGTTATATTCAGTACTCCTCAGGGATTGGAAGATGTATCCTCATATCCGCTGTTGTTTGCTGAGCTCATGGAAGACGGTTGGAGTATAGAGGACCTGCAGAAACTGGCTGGGTTAAATTTATTGAGAGTCCTCAGTGCAGCCAAGGAGGTAGCCCAAGAATTAGCTTCCGCGAATGTAACACCCTACGAAGACGTCGCGCCTCGTGTTGTTGATTCACACAACTGTTCAAGCCTGGACCTGTAATCTTATTAAATTCCCACTACTTTATTGGAGTTCTGCCCGGAGTAACCCAAAAAGCTACTGTGGCATTTATATGACCTACTTGTAGCACGTCGGTGGGTCACTGTCAACATTAGGAGTTCTTAAATCCTTGGCCTTGATATATAGAATTTTCTACTACGGTTGTAATACAAGAACCGTTTCTAGGCAAGTTCATAGTAATCGACATGTATCATGTTTACGTCGCTAATTACTGCGACTGTTTTTAAATTACACGTAATATAATGAATGATCCAAGCTTTAATATTTTACCATACATTAATGAAGTCTTGCTCTTTTTCTTAAATAAAAACTGTTTACATAAATGTTATTGCGTTTAAAATGAAAGGATTATGTATATTATACAATATAGATCGTAGGTTTGTAATATTATATAAAGCCAAATAAACTTGTAGGGTTAGATTTATACAAGAAGTAAAAATTTCTCTCTGCAATTTCGTAGAGTAGGTACCCTGCAATCCCGGTATTTATGTAACATTTGCCAAATAATATTATCGTTATTAAGGTATTCACTGTTCAAATTATTATATGTGACACTTAAAATATATTTGCAATAATTTACTTATTTATAGGTATATCTCCATGTTTCTCTCTGTCAATTGAATCATATAACTAAAGAAAAGTAACTTACTTATAATTATTATAATTATTTCATATTTAATGAGAATCAAGAGATTTATTACGAAGGTACTTAAAGAAAATTCAGTAGGTACCTATCAATTATTTCCGTACCTGGTTAATACACTTGTAGAATATAAAAAAATATATAGATATACAAAGGTGAATTTAAATGCCTATGGAAATCCCATACTTTTGATCTTACTTAGATATAAACAGGGAGAAAAAGGAATTTTGTTAATCAAATTACTATAATATAGATCCACAGAGTTATAACTTAAACATTTATAAAACATAATCTCTACCTATAGGCATAATAAGACAGACCTTCAGCGTGAAACTTTTTAGGTTAAATTTTATAATAGGGGTGGTTTGAAATGAATTTATAATTATTTGTCACCTAAGAAAACATATTTCCAAAAATACCAACATAGGTTTTTTAGGTAACTTTATCATACCGTGTAATATTGTTTAATAATGATATCACAAGGTAAAATTGAAATCCAGTGGAGCGGATAATATTTTATTATTTCTCGTATACTGTATACAAAAAGTGTATGAAACAATAAAAAAAAGTCACAGTTTATAAATCATTAGTGGCAAGTTACTAGAAGTTACTGAATAAGGTTTTATATCGACACATTCATTTCCTAAAAACGGTCGATAACGCCCAGGCATCGTTACGAAGCATTATTACCCATATCAGCACTTTATGTGTAGGTGTCCCATATTGATACTTGAATAGAAGAACTCACAAAACAAATGCTTTCCCAATGTAACTACATTAATTTAATTGTAGCAACAAATGCAAGTAATGTTGTCATTTGTCTCTTTACTATGAAATACCAGACCACAGGCAGGATAGGGTGCTCTTGTGGTGATCGCTGTCAGTCTGTCACACTAGTTATAAAAACAAACTTTTTCGGTAGTCTCCCTTAGTAATATAGATATTTGGGTACATATGTTGTGGTTTAACTATTTGATAGCGTAAGTTTATTGCGAAATTGACCTAATTTTTTTATAAAGTTGAAATTTTTGCCATTTCCCGTTAGTATAAACAAATGCTGCAAGATATTTAGCTGCGACTGAATTTACAAACGAGCGCGTAATCCAGCCGATGCCGAAACAAAAGAAATGCACAAATGTTATTTAAATGGACGTTCATTTTATGTAATTACACTGGCTCTCGCTCACGGACTAGAGCTGAATAACATTAACAAGTGGAATTATGACATTTTTATTGTAAGCCACTTCACGCTGATGGCCTGAATATGCAAAAATATATGAAAATGAATACTTATTTTATCCGTAAATACGAAAAAACAAATCAAACCGACTAAGTATTTACTTATTTACTAAATACATTTTATTTTCACTAACTAATAGTAGATAATCGATTCTTCTACCTTAATCTATAGCTTTACTTCTTATCGACCAAAATAGAGTGAATAAATAGTACTAGAAACTTAAGAACTGAATTTGTTGTTTAAAAAAATCGTATAATAATTGTGACCCTTTACGAATCTTCTTAATAAAATACTAGTAATAATAATTCTTACTAATTATATAAGAAGTTACAGAGGTAATAATAGACGGATCTTAAGATGAAGACTGACTAAACAGTATCTAATATATTAAGAATTATGCCTACCACTTGGTATCTTAAGATGTGTTTATTATACCCTGCCTAGAATTTTCTAATCTTTGTTATGAATAAGGAGACTTGTTTATGTTATTTACTTGTTAAGAAATCGCAAAGAATCTGTATCTAAACATATCTACCTGTAAAAGATAATTTAATTGTCGCTATTAATCTTTCAATCGTCGACTTTTATTATTAAAGTAGATGAAACATTAAAGACACAATATAAAATATTAGATGTACAATTATTTAACTTATCGAGTTTCGTTTATCTTTTATTTCTTTTTTAAGTAGATAATTATATTCTATTTACTCTTTGGTGTTAATTTATATAAAAAATAGACACGTAACTGTAACTAGTAAAAACAAAATTTACTTAATAAATATAAACTTTACCTATGTACTAGAAGCTTTGTAGAATTTATTTTTTATTTAAGTACGAGCCAAAGTTCATAGTGAATTAGATTTTTTTGGAATATCGGTAAAATGGAAAGGCCATTTGTAGGTAATTGAATTATTTTTAGAACTAAAAAGTTATCATATCATACTTAAAGTAGGTACCTGTTTACCTTAGTTACTATTTAAGTAGATCTGTGCTTATATCTATTATCTACCTTCATTTTCGTACGTACAAAATTAATTACATAACTACCTAATAAAATTGCATAGTATCATTCCCAGTGGACCAATAATTTTCCCTATCATGCTACGAATATTAATTATCTACTGTTAAATTTTAGACCATTTAGCACATATGCTATTAGATGCGACAAGGGAATCATTGCCTCAATATCTGTTTACGAAATGTAGGACGATTTCTTATATTATTGTCGTCCAAATAAATTACCATAGTCCATTAGGATAAAAATGCTTTTAAAAATTAGATTTTTTAATACCGTCGTTTTCATTGAATATCTATGTTTAAAAAAGTCCTTAAAGTAACAAGATTTTATACAATCGATAAATCAAGATACTACTCATTACTATTAAGTACTATACTACGAGACATTAGTATGTATATGTCTTGTATCTATGACTACCAGTGGCGATGTCTACTTCTGTAACTAAGTAATTGTTGGCATTCCTGAAGCCTTTTGTAATTTTATTTTTGTTTTAAGCGCGTACCGTAATGCTCCTGTAATTTTGTAACAACCCAAAAATGCAATTTATAATAAACATTCATACATACGTTTGCAAAGTGTTTAATTTATTACTAATTCATATTTGTCGGCTATGCTACAATAATTACAGTCAATACAATACAATCAACGGGGTTCATAGTCGAGCGTAGTCGAACTTAACCAACCACCTATTAAGATTAGGTACATACAAAAAAACTTAAAATCTGCGCCAGAGTTGTTATCTTAAAATAACACTTATTAGCCATGTCAAAGACCTTAAAATAGCATAAAAATCAACACGATTAATTGGTCACTGAGACCTCCACCTAATCCATACTGCAGTAACATGGTAGTAAAATATAGTGACTTTTAATCCTTGAAGACACATTGTAGGAACTTACCGTTGACGATATGTAGGTAGATAATAACTTCCATACAATATTTTTTGGTAGTAGGTATACACGAAGCCTTACTAACATACCTACAACCGAACGGCTGCCTCCTATCACTTCTATTCTATGGATATGTAGTATATCAACGAAACTTAAACGATGAATTAGAATATTTTTTGTAAGTTGGTAGGTAGTAAGAAAATTAATTATCGGATACAATGAATCTAATTACTAAAGTCTCATGTGTGCAAAGTGATGAATGATGAACAATCATGATTTTAAAAACTTTAAAAAGTTTCAAATTTTTTTCTTTACTGGATTTGATTGTCAAAAACAAAAAAACAAAAATTAAATAAAAAGTCAAAAGATCATTATCTTTTGACTTGGCGCCAAATTGCAATGGAACCACAGGCTACGCAGAATTCACAGAGTACTACACAGACAACGTACCATACCCCAAATAGATCAAAGTAATATAAGGAAAGAGGTCACTAAAACGCTAAAGCACAACATATAAAGTCTATATTGTGCTCAAGTAAGCAGAACTATGAATCTTATTCAACATGATATTCTTCATCTAATTCATTGGCTCTCGTATTCTCTATGGTTGAGTTTTTAAACACTTTATCTTATGGATCAAAGTAATATTATAGGAAATCTTTATCTCCTCTATTTTACTGTTTACACTTACAGTATAGTCTAAGTACTTGACTGACTTTTATGTCTGTGTCTGTCTATCATCTATGCTTTCATCTTTCATGTCATTGTCAATTGGCTGAAAGGACAAGCATCCAAGCCATAAACCATTAAAAAAAATGTCATTGTCAATGTCATTTATTTATACTGTCAGTCATGTGTCATTCTGTCATTGTTTTGTGGTCATTGCTATGCTACTTAACTTACTTGACGAAACGACCTAATTTAAAACAAATGGCATTTAATTATTATGATAAATAAACCATTTTAGGTAAACTTGCAAACACGGTTTGGGAGTTATAGCCTTACAAAGTATTAATTACTTTTGATAAAGATATCTGTTTTGTTTTACTTCATAAACAGCTTGGTGAACGTAAACAAGAATGGGAGAAAAATCAACCCCCCTATTAGCTGTTTTACAGTTACTTCGAAAATACAATTTAAAGGTATGTATGGAATTTCTTGTCGTTTATAGTTCACTTCTCAACATTATTAAGTTGGAATACTTTTTGAACACGAATTTGAAGAACTCAATTTTATAAGTATACCTAGGGTGACAAATAACAATTTTCAATGTGTATTTCACCTAAATTTACAGAAATAACTTATTGAGAGTTACGATTATACACAATCATTAAATTCCCTTCAACTTGGATAAAGGGTTGGGATACATACTTCATTATTTTTAATTTTAATACCTATCACACATTTCTGTGTTGTTTCTATAATATTATTAAAACCGTATTTTTTAAGGGTACTGAGGAGATTCTGAGAAAAGAAGCTAGCCTAGGTGATGTTGAGATAGATACATTGGACCTGCCTGATGTGGAATTAGCTAGCATCCTTACCGCTCACCATACTGAGAGTGACCCATATAGTTATGAGTTTGCTTATGATAGCCTCAAGAAATTTGTTGAAAATTCTTTAGATGTTTATAAGGTAAGTAATACATTTAAGACTACATGTTACCATAAAATAAAAAAACTTTATTTAGCAAACAAGCAGCTTAAAAATACCACACCTTAATTCTTATTATATTATGTAATGTAAGATATTATTTAAGCCATTTCTTTTTAGTATGAATTATCTACACTTCTGTATCCAGTATTTGTCCACATGTATTTGATTCTAATTTTATATGATCACAATGAGCATGCATATAAGTTCTTTGAAAAATTTGCTGCTGAACAAGAAGATTACTATCAGGATGATTTAAAAAGACTTTCTATAGTAAAAAACAAGGATCAAATAAAGGGAAATGAACTTGCTGAGATATACAGGTGAGGTTTTTAAATATAGTCATTATAGTGTTATTTCAATTGCAGATTTACCTTTAACCTCTGTTATTCAGCTAAAAATGTATTTTTATGTTTTTCCTATTGGCAGCTCCAACAAATTTGAAGTTCAACTATCAAGAGATGCATCTTCACAGTTGAAACGGTTTCTGCATGAGCAGAAAAACTCGACAGTTGTTATAAATATTATTAACAATCACATCCAGATTGATGTGCACGATGGCCCGGGACGTACACAAGCCCAAGTGAGAGCAGTTGCTGGTGGTATCCTTGGAGAAGCTATTAGAAATGGTGAACATAAATCACTTTATAATATTAATGTTATTTACATAATCTATGAATCTATTGTATTAATCAACCTAACTGAGGATTGGCTATAGCTTCTCTCAATAAATATAAATGTTTAGTCCAGTTCAGTTCATTAAATTTAGTCTACTAGTTCATTATTCCACATAAATTTGTCTTGCAAGGATTAATGAACTTTGTTAAAGATTAATTTGGCTCTCAATTCTATCATTTGTGATCTGAGGTTATAGAGAGTAAAAAATCCTCATATTTTGCAGATAATCGTGCAAAGGTTTTCTATGGTTTGCTAAAAGAACCCGATATTCAAGTTCTTACTGCACCTGTTGAAGATGAGGAAGAAATTGAAGAAACTCCAGATAAACCCAAGAAAAAGAAAGCTAAAAAAGATAATTTATTTATGAAGAAACCTAAGTCTGATCCAAACGCTCCTCCAAATGACAGAATCCCTTTACCAGAATTGTAAGTTATTGAAATTAAATTCTTGTGTATATTTGAAGATAAAACAATTACAAAATTTTTGCATACATGTTTGTGGTCATATATAAGTCGTATAATAAAAATGTTAGAAATGTATTAATTTTTTTATAATACAATTTATTTAATACAGGAAGGAAACTGATAAGATTGAAAAGGGTAAAGCAATCAGGGAAGCAGCAAAACGTGTACAACTCGGTCCTGAAACACTGCCGTCTATTTGTTTCTACACTTTACTAAACAGTGGTAATACAGCACTATGTGCAGATATCTGCGAAGATTCGACATTATTAGCTGTTGGTTTCAATAACTCTAACATTAAGGTAATATTACATATCTTTAACTATTGAACATTGACATAAATAACTCTAATTTTAGGCCAACATCCTCTATCGATCTGAAAAGGGCATGTTATCAAACAAATTTACAATTATTTAAATATATAAATTTTCTAGGTATGGACATTGACTACAGTAAGACTTAGGGGAATGAAATCAGCTGATAAGTTGCAAGAGATTGACAGAGATGCTGGTAAGTCACAATTATTTTCTAAAACATACCTATGGTTTGTTTCACATGATTATCCATCACATTTCTCTTTTTACAGGCGATGTGCTCGTGCGAATGATGGAAGAAAAGGATCGTGATACTTGTCGCACGCTCTTTGGGCATGCGGGCCCAGTTTACAAAGTTGGCTTTGATCCCTTCAAAAATATGTTACTGTCATGTTCAGAAGATAATACAAGTAAGCTATTCATGGTACTATTACTTTACAAACTAAATTAATTATTATCGAAATTGCTTTAATACATAAAAAACTTTCCATGCCTGATTTAGGAAGGAAGCACTCATCTAGGCATTGGGATTGCAATTTACTTTTTTTTTCTGACAAAATTTTGTGTTATTGTCAGTTCGCCTGTGGTCGCTGCAGTGCTGGACGTGTCTGGTGGTGTACCGTGGGCATGTGTGGCCAGTGTGGGATGTAAGGTGGTCACCCCACGGGTACTACTTCGCGTCGAGCAGCCACGACCGCACCGCGCGCCTCTGGGCCACCGACCATCACCAACCATTGAGAGTGTTTGCTGGACATGTTTCAGATGTTGATGTGTGTATATAAATTTTACATTATATTAAAGATTAGATAGATGTTCAAACTTTGTGTTATATTCATGGAGTGTCTGAATAAATATTCGTATAGTATTTCCTATTCTGGGTAGCACTTCGACCGAACGAAAAAATCTACAAGATGGGTATATTTACATCTATCATCTCTACTCATAGATGTGGGAGATTATGAATGTAACAATTTGTTGTCACCAATTTTTTGTTTCAGTGTGTCCAATTCCATCCTAATTCTAATTACATAGCAACTGGCTCAAGCGATAGGACTGTGCGCTTGTGGGACTGTTTAACTGGAGTGCAAGTTCGCATTATGACAGGACATAAGGTACCTACATAAACTAATAATTTACTTCCTTCCTAATACTTTTCAATAAAATCCCAGCACTTTATAATGTTTTCCTTTTTTATTAAGATGCTAATTGAATTTTGTTCCCTTTCTTTGCTAGTGTATTTTACAACCAATTGATAATATGAACAATTAACATGAAACATCTGATAAATACAGGTAACATAATTATACTTCAAGTGTGGTAACAGGAATTGTGTGACAAGACTCAGAATTTCAATACTTGTATGTGTTTGTTTCAGTCCACAATATTCATCCTAGCGTTCTCTGTATGCGGCCGCTGGCTAGCGTCTGGAGGGGGAGCGGGCGAGATGATGGTGTTCGACCTGTCGACGGGGGCGCCGGCAGCGAGCTTGCCTCCCTCGCACACTGCGCCCGTGCACGCGCTCGCCTTCAGCCGGGATGGTACTATCTTATCGTCCGGTAAGATTTTTTATAGATATAAGTGTAAAAATGGATACCTCTTTTTTTTCGTCGTGTTTTAAAAGGTAAATCTTGGCACAAATTTTATTTATTTCATTAATTTAAAAAAAATATTTAAAAGTAAGTATACAGAAATTTATTTGAACATTAAATTATTGTTCATTCTTTAGTTTTTTTAAATTTGTGTCTGTCTTATTTTTAAATCGATAATTACATAAAAAAGACACTGTCAGATTGTTTACCTTTTAAATCACGACGAAAAAAACGAGGTATAGTTATATAAATAATTATAAAGTTTAATTAAAGAGTATTACATTGTGCGTCATGTTACAGGTTCATTAGACTGCAACATAAAGCTATGGGATTTCACAGCGATTACAGAAGAAGCTACTGTTGACGACCCTGGAGCAAATTCATCGGTTCAAAAGGAAGATAAATTTTTGTTAAGATCTTTTGCTACAAAAAATTCACCCATAAAGAGTTTACACTTTACTCGTAGGAATCTGTTATTGGCCGTGGGAACCTATGAGGGTAGTTCTTAAGAAAATTGAGATTTAGTTCTAGATGTTTACTAAATAAATGTTTCATTTCTATAAATAATGCTGATTTTTGTATTTAACCTTATAATATTTGAAGTAAATAAGACCTTTCATTGGTAATGAATTGAACCATTAAGTTTAAAATTGATTCATTACTTCTTGCTACTTGTGCTTTCATAGCTTGTTTGAAGTCTTCTTTAACTCCTTTATCTGCACCTCGAGTTCCAATCCGTCTTTGTCCTAAATGTTGCTGGGAAGTTGGCAATATATCCAAAGCAATATTCTTGCCTTCATTCCAAATGTAGGTAAGTTCCTCTAAAATATCTATATGTATAATATAAGCGGAAAAAAGGTGATAGTGAAATACACCTCTTTGCTTTATAACTTCAAGAATATGTATGAATATTGATTCTTCTTGTGGCCAACCAAGTTGCATTAGCACTAGCATATGGCCATATGTTAAGTCAGCAGTATTTCCTGTATTTATTAAAATTCTTATTAAGAGTGTGCAAAAGTAATGCATAATAGCAACTTTAGTCATTGGTAGGAAGTGAAGATGTCTATGTTTACCACCAACAATAAGGTCAGATTCCAATACTCCTTCTACTGAAGGAAGTTGAGGTAATGCTGCCAAAATGTTTTCTATGCATGCTGTATAATTTTTTTGAAAGAAGGATATTGATACCCTTACTACACTACTTGCAAGAGAAATTATAGTAATTGGTGGCATAGCTTCTTCATATCTGCCACGATAAAGAGCTAGCTCTTCAGTAAAACCTTCACACCAGGGTTTTATTTGTAGCTGTGATGTAAGCTTCATAAATTCTCGAGTTATTACATCATTACTATGTAAAAGCTCCCAACAATTTGCAGCAGCTTGAAACTGATGTGCTGATATACCTGATACTTCAATTTCACCTTTCTTTCTTTTAGACGTAGGCATTTCAGGATCTGAAAGAGCTTCAACAAGTATGTGGTTTCCTTTTAACGACTTCTGATCAAAAAGGGATCTTAAAAAAAATACTACCCCACAATATAACAGTTGTCTGCAATCTTGGTTGTTTCTCAATGACATCAGCTTTTGGAAATATGACTCTTTGTTTAGGCTGTTACCGTAATTAGTAAGGTATGTATCCCAACCTAATTGTCTACCTAATAGATCTAATACTCCATAGAGTCTCTGCCATGGATCTGTAATGTCATTTTCTGCTTCATTATAAACATAAGAATTGTAAAAATCAATAGCTTTTACTAAGAGCCTCTGTAGCAGCCGTGGTGATTCCAATGAACTGAGCAGAGGCAAGGTTTCAACAACTAGTAAACGAGCGTATCTATTATCATAGAATACCTTTTCTGTATTTATTAAGGTTTTAACTAGACTGTCGACTCCTAATTGTGGGAATTTCTTTAGAAGCAAAACTAATAATCGACAATGTTCCATAGTATCATCGCTATTCTCGACACTCGTCTTGAGTATAGTTAACTGTATATCAGGGCATATGTTGTCGAACATTTGACTTAAGAAACTGGCATCACTAGATTTTAATGCATTTGCAATTGCTGATATTTCCGGTAGTAAATTTGGTAAGTTTTGCCTTGACATTATCAAGGAACTAAAACATTCTGCTGCTTCTTGAACATTACCGGACTGTTTTTCCATTAAATAGGCTTCAAATTGTATTTTAAAGTTTGTAGGGAATAAGGTTTTAGCAGTAAGCATCCAGGCTTTTGCGGAGTGTATATTAAATTTTTGTGCTTCCTTGGCTCGCGATATAATATAATCTTCATCATCCTCAGTCATTTTAATTTCCAAAGCTGGCATCCTATGCGTAAACGAATACTTTTTATTTACTTTCTTCCCACGAGATACGAAAACAAATCAAATCAAGGTGAACAGCACAAACTATGGGAGGTGAGGTGACAGCACAAACTAGGTGACAGACAGCACAAGGTGACAGGCACAAAAAACTAGGTAGTACAGGTAGGTAGTCACAGCCCATACAAATTTACTCTATGTCACAGCCAGCAGCCACAGACTAGAATGCATCAATTCGCTCGCAGACTAACGATGCACAGACAAGAATGTTAAGTTAACGTTTAGGATTTTAGAGTAATACATAATAGTATAGAGCGCGCCTAACGAAGTGGGAATTAGTTAGGCACAGGTGAGAACAACACAACGTTCCCGCCGCAAGCGCTTGCAGTCGTGGTATGGTCGTGGTTCAGTGCTATTGGTGTAAGTTAGCTAGTATTCTAACGTTAACGTAAAAAGTACATTACAAAGATATTTATTAATTAACATAACTTACCGAAACCTTGTTGCCGATAAGTACGTAATTGGTACATCTCTGTCCATACAAATATTTGCCTACGCAGCGAACATTTTGTGCAATATGCGCACTCTTCGCTCTATACTATTGTTTTATTACTCTATGTCTAGGATGCTACCGCAAGCACAGACTAAGTGCTAAGGGGTTAACCACAGACTGTTAAACTATAAACCGTGAAGTTTATCAAATAAACAGCATTCGTTAGGTAATGTCAATTTTCTTGTCATTTGTCAACTTGTCATTGTCATTGTCAAAATTAAATCTCAATAAGGATAATGCATGCAAATAAGCGAAATTGTGGTACCAAGTAGTACAAGTAGTAGTGTAGTAATATTATACATACATCATCCGAATCTTTGGAAATATTGTAAATATATAATAATTATCAATCTTGCGAAGTCCTGTGTGATTTAATTTGAAGTCTACCCGTCTAATAATGAGTAGGGTCAGATTTAGCGTTCATGGTCGTGCTAGCGATCTTCCAGATCATATTTTAGAGATGATTTTTTCATATTTGAGTGTATTAGATCTTCGGCATTGTTCACTAGTGTGTAGAAAATGGTATAGGATATTGCAAGATATTAACAGTGACGTATGGCGAATTCATTGCATGAAGAGATTATCAGAAGAAGTAATCAAATCAGAATTGTTGATTCCTTTACCAACATACAAAGAAAAGTTAAGAGCATTCTATCATGCATGGAGCCCATATGATTGTTCCAGAAATATATACATAAAACCTAATGGTTTTACATTACACAGGTACACATTTTTAAGACAATTTTAATAACTCTGCTATTGCTTCCAATTAATGTGAGAATAATGTTATTTTAATTTTATATTTGTATAGATGTTTATTTTCAATAGAAATCCAGTCGCACAAAGTACAGATGCATGTAGAGGTAAAATTGGATTCCAGCGAGGGAGACATGCATGGGATATTATTTGGGATGGGCCACTAGGAACAGTGGCAGTTATCGGTATTTCAACTAAAGAAGCTCCATTGCAGTGCCAAGGATATGTAGGTCTCCTTGGATCTGATCAACACAGTTGGGGATGGAATTTAGTTGACAATCAGTTATTACACAATGGAGAGACAAGAGGACACTATCCTCTTTTAAACAATTGCCCTAGATATCAAGTAAGAATTTATTATAATATACAATAACTCCATCATAATCGCAACCCATAACTCTACCACTGCCTGACTCAGGTCTCCTCTCAGTGTGAGGGATGCAAGCCATAGTCCACCATGCGGACCTAATCTGGATAGGGAGACTTCACACTCCTTCAAGATCTCTATGAAGAACTCTCAGGCGTGCAGGTTTCCTCACTGTGTTTTCCTTTACAGTAGCAAGTGATAATTAGTATCTAATATGCACATAACTTTTAAATTAGAGGTGTGTGCCATGGGGTTTGAACCCAGGAACTCCCGTTCGAGAGACCTATGGATGTATGTGATGATGGTTTTAATGGCCTGTAGGTATGTCTATTTGCTTTGTTTGTTTAAGCTTTACTTTAACTTTACTTAAAGAGCATAACATGTATATTATCAACAGAATTTTGAATATTATGTAATGAAATTACTTTTTAGCTGTAATTAATATATGAGCATATTTCAAGCTAAAGGTTGAGAAAATGGTAATTAAAATACAGGCTGGATTAGGATTCTAATTTAGTCATCAGGTGGCAATGATAGCATTAATTTTACTCAATAGAATAAGAAAATGCGTAGCTGTTGATAAAAAACTTTATTATTATTTTGTTTTCCAGGTAGGTGAACGCATAAGGGTGATATTAGATTGTGAAAAACATATACTAGCTTTTGAAAGAGGTTATGAATTTTTGGGTGTTGCATTTAGGGGTAAATATTATACTTCTGAATGTATATGAAATCTGAGCTGTAGATTATAAATTATGTTAAAAGCATAGAGCAAACTGTAAGAATAGTTGAAAAAAACTTAAAATTAAAAGTTTGCACCTTAGTTTTTTAAACACTTCTCAAACATATTCAAACTTGCCCATCAACATGTAAAGTTTTGCATGTTGCATAATCATTTTTGGTTAACATTAGACCACGCTCTTCATGGTAATACTAATCATAATAATTTCTTATTTCAGGCCTTCCCAACAAAAAAATATATCCTGCAATATCAGCAGTGTATGGAAATACAGAAGTATCAATGGTTTATGCTGGTGTGCCATTAGATGGTTGACAATTGAAGCATTTAATATCTTTCCTAGTCATAAATTGTGTGTGATATTTTATTTTGCATTTATTATTAGTTACTTTTAAAGTTTGTATTTGTAAAACTTAGTTTACAATCATTGAAACTGTAGGTTTAGCATGTTAAATTTGCACTTTAAAATTTCTAGTCATACCTAATAAGAACTGCATTATAAAGAGTCTCAAGTCAGCAATTTAAAAAGTTTCAAATACAATGATACTATTCTGAAACTACCCAAAAATTGCAGAATAATGATATAATTATTATGCTTTTACATTACACACTTACGTAATCAATATTATGTAAGAAATATATTTTTAATTATGATTACGATTTTTTTATTTGACAATAAACATTCCAACTGTTTTGTTGACTTTTATTTATTACTTTAAGCATATTTGGATTTTTGATGGTAAGACAGCTATTTCAGATGCTGTTATTGAGTTTTCAATTAATGAGGTATTTTTATTGTTGAGACAGGTTTCAAAGTAATGCTAAAAATGTGATTTGCTTTACAGGTGATTTTACTGTTCTATAATGCAAGGGATATCACTAAAGTATGGCGATCTGTTCTTAGGCACTACGTACACATCTTCATTAAATAATAAGAAATCAGTAGGTACTTCTAATTCTATTCACTACACCGAATCTAAATGCTAACAAATTATATTTACCTACCTGATAGGTAAAATCCCAAAAAAGGTATTTTTATGTGTCATTTCAAATAACAAAAGGTAGGTCAATAAATATAGACTGCGTAAATTTTTATTGCAATACCTACAGACAAACAGCGCCGTCTAGAGAGAATTTATATATTATTTAGTACATTGACATTCAATGGATAGCCCCACCTATTTACATGGAGATTTGGAGGATTGTAGAAGTTTCAAATATGAAGACTTGAGCCAATCGTGAATAAAGTACCACAATATAGGGAAAGTAACTCTAAAAACTAGGTATATTGTGGAAGTTACCTACTCATTATAAAAATGCATTGTCATCGGAACTAATCCATTATGCAAAAATTCAACATGTAAGGCGCCTGCTTACCTATATTGGTATTGATTTATAATTACTTACCTAGATAATACGAACTGTATTGTAGTCAATACAAGCCCGGTCACCTAACCTACATAAAGTTCAAACCACGTTCTACAATCTTGTTTGTACAATTTATTTTGCCCTGCAAGTCTGTTTGCTATTCTCAAAAGGTACATAAGATATAAGCTCAAGGTACTTACGGAAAAACTTCCGTAATTATCAACATAATTTACATTTTTTTTACATGGTTTTTTAAGATTAATTTAAACCTTGTAAGTCGAAACACTCAAGAGTATGTAACATCTTTATTAGGAAAACAATTTTAGCATACGTATTATGATTATCGATCAACAACGATTTGTATAAAATTAAATTAGCCATTCAACCATAATGTTATAAAAGAAAATGTGTAAGATACCAATTCGTAAATTTTAAAGAAAACTTATATAATTTATATAGTAAACACATTACTACGTCTATATGTTCAATATCAATATTACCGGCCGGTATCAACTTTCTAGCATTTAGGATACAATAAAGGTTTTCGCCAGCAATCTTTCTTAATTTCTTTGGTCTTCCCATATTACACCAACGAACACCTCTGCTCATAGTAGATTATAGTAAAGCATTCGAAATATGAGCTTTATATGAGATTCTGCCAAATCAATGCTTACAACATTTTATAGGCTTTATGTCATAAAGTCTTACAATCTAAATAACACGCATTCTACTTAGTAGTGAATACTGCACTATAAAAATGTAGAGTACGGACCTACCTATAATTTAGGCATATTTATAATTAATAACTAAACCAACCTTATTCTTAGCGTAAACTTTCAGCGCTCTTATGGACTAGACACAGCCATATCCAATTATTTCATTTACGAATGCATAAACCGTTAAGACTGTGAAACAGATGGCAATATTACGACGGGTTCACACGGCGCGTTGTGGTACGCTGCGTCCATGTTGTGTAGCGGTATAGCCACTCAGTGTAACGCATCTTAGGTACCGTATATTAATTATCGGAGGGCGACCCCAAACCCTACCAAAACCCCAAACCATAACCATACCGTTGTTAGAAACACTAGCGAAACTGCAATTAATAAGTAGTACTAGCGAAAGCAAAATTTGTATTATAACGTATTCATGACCCTAACGGGATCGCTCTTCGTCAATTAAAAGTATACCTATAGGTACATGAACACGATGCAATTTTACCTTAGAACAATCACTACTCATTGTGATGAAGTTTATATTCTTTAAGAAATCTATCATCGATTAAATGATCTTTCATTTGTGGTTTAACTTTCGTCGGTGGAAACTTTGTAAGGCAAAAATCTGCAATGAGGCAAAATAGTTTGCCTAGCAACGGACAAAGAATTGCTTGGTGGGTTACGGCCGCTATACGGTACCAAGGACCATCGAAGGGATCCAAAATAGCAGGACAGAGCATGTGGTTCAGATTAACTTGGGCTGGCTGAAACAAATAATAAAATCGTTATTATTAGTCTGATGTTAAATGGTCGTAAACATCATAGTGCAATAACTGCAAATATTTTTAAATTTGACGAAAATGGGCGCCTCATTACGCGAGAGTTAAAATGTAGATTTTACGCATAATTGAGTGCGGTAGGTAATTGACCCGTGCTATGCACAATAGTGAGTAGGCTATTTTTAAGACACCAACCAACTAAAAGTCAATAAAATTATACATAAAAAGGTAAAGTTAAGAAAAAAAATATTGAAGTATTGCTTGCCACGAAAATGTGGATTAACAATTAATATTATAACCTTAGGGTTTTATCTAGCTATATATTGCCTCCAAAAGTGGACACTTGGCTTTTGTAATGTCTAAGTATCACGAATGATGCAAGGTCAGGGTAAAGACAGATAGAGAAGTGAACGGTAGTAATTAGAACATTAGATTCTAAATTAAATAATGCTACTTACTATTGCAATTGGCTGTAGGATTATGAAGTGATACAACAAATTCAAACTGTAGCTAAAGATGGACCAAGAGAAATCCCAGAATGGCTCTACATTATAAACACCTGAAAATTTAAACAAACTAAGTAACACAATGTTATTATTATTATGAAATAAAATACCAAATTCAAAACAGAATAACATACCACCAATTCTTAATAAGTAATAAGGTATTACGAACATCATTCCATGTTGTATCCAGTACAAAGCAGCTTCTGCTAAAATCTGATAAATAAATTATTAAACACTTAAACAGACGATAAAATAAATTAACATTAATGCTACTATCATACCGTTCTAGACGCAGTTTCTGGAAACAGAAATGCTAAAAGTGGCCCATTTAGTAAATTTAAATGTATTCTAAACAATGCAGTGACAGTTTTACTTGGAGGTGCTGATAATAAGTATATCTGAAAAGAAAGAATTAAAATTAAATTGTTAAATGTCAATTCAGAAAATTGCTAAACATCTGTAAAATCAAGGAATTTAGATTCAATAACTGGCTTACTACCAACTGAGACAATTCGTAAATGTTTTGCTGTTCCACTAAAGAGATCATGGTAAAATATGAAGGTCAGGATAATATAGAAAACTAGTATTCCATGGTGGTTAAACTGTAAGTCAGCAAATTGTATGATGATCAGGTAGAGCTGACTTGAAGTCCCATAGCTTCAAAATACAACTCCACGCAAACTTCAATGCAAAATCTCAAACCCATAAAGGTCTGCATTATTCTTAAACAGGTCTCCAGTTAAACTCTTTATGTATTCATTAATATGTAGATGTATTATGCCTCCGAAATGAACTATTAGACCTGTAGTGGTCAGTGTTATGATCCAACATAATACTGAGAAAATATTAGAATGATACAAGAGTTCATAATGATGTTGGAGACACTGCTTGAGGGCTTACTTTACAGATTAACTAGGATAATGTAAAATTTTTGGTATTTCTTTTTACGGTATTTCTATTTTAAGGCTCCTTTAAGTATTGGTACCTATGTGAATAATTGAATAATGAATTCAATTAGTTTGCTCACTTAACAAATTAGTTGTACAATATGCATAATTATATCTGTATAAAAAACACATTTTAATCATTACTGTTTTTCTGTTGGAAGTCCAACATACAACAGGATTCCAGTTTGGTAATTTTTGGCACATAAATTAAATTTTAGTAATAATTATCTTGATTACTTATGAGTTATTTACATTATTTTTATTGAAAGAGTTTTGTTTGTATACTTGGTAAGATATGATTTGACTACAACATAGAGTAATTACTAAAACACTGACCTGTATTAAAGTAGTTACGTGACAGGGATTAAGCAAATATATAACAGTACGTGATGCAAACTTAAATCCAATTTCCATCCCCCACAGCAATGCTAAGAGGATAACAAGTAATCTTTTTCCACCTCTATCACTCTTGACATAGTCTATATCTTTCGGTATTTGTAACTTCGGGTATGTTTTTACCTGTAAAATAAAGTCAATAAAACTTTTATTTCGTTATTTTCTATAAATAAGCATTTTATCGAACCGACTTTCGTTCGATTAATTAATGAACTAATAATGAATAAGTGGGAAACTATTTAAGGTTTATCGGTAAAACAAAATTAATTTTCGTATAATATATTATTTAATTACTTTACTTACTAATATATAAATGCAAACCGTTGTTACTATAACAGTTTCAATAAATTGCCTTTGAGGAGATAAAAAATATGCACATTCAGGGCCCACATTGCGAGGGACGGCTTTATTTGCACCACTGTAAGCCCATTCGAACATAGTAAAAATATATATTGTACATAAAACAATAAAAATTTATAATTTGCACTTAATTTATAATTTTTGTTTCGATTTTCAGTAAATAAATTGAGTTTTTGTTGATTTCCCGCGATGTGACAATAGGCTTCACGGTGTTGCCATTGCCACATTTGACATTAGCATGATGTAGTATTGTAAGCATAAAAAATAAATATATATAACCACAGACTAACGTATGATATTACCACAGAGTAATAATATACAATAGTAACACAGCCATAAATAACAAGCAGACCAAACATAATATTTACTACCACAATGACAACAATAAACAAAACTTTTGTCTCTTTCTCACCCACTGAACGTGAATCATTCTATTGCAGTTTTTCTTTGTGTTGCTACATTCACTCACACATAAACAAAAAAGAGCGCGTGCCATCAATTTTGGCGGGTAGGCTAACGTCGCTATATAGTACACGCTAGATTGTAAGTACATGATGAATTGATCTTACTTGCAATTGCAATAGACACGGTGAATTTCTTAGCAAGCACCTTTTCGAACATATTTTATGGATTCAAATTATACTGGGCCGTATTTAGCTTGAGAACTAATTAGTGATTAAACGAACTTACCTGTAAGTGAAGTTCTTTCATAATTGTATGAAGACTTTATCCGAAGATATTATCAGCATTAATAACTTGTAACCTCGCATCTCTCCGCTCTGCTTCATTTAGTTTAGGGTAGAAAAGGAAAAGTATATTTCATAATAATAAGTATTTTTAGGACTGCATTTAATTAAAATTTCCAAATAGTGTTCAATGTATAGTTTCGACTCCATTACACCTTTATAACATTATAAGTACAATAAATTAAATTAAAGTATTTTTTACCCAAATGTAATATTGTAATTTAGAATCCTACCGCGTTATTGGAAATTGATTAAAAATATTTTTTGATTTTATGGATATCGTATATTCGTATTTAAATCATAATTCACACGGACAGAGTTCGGCCCCGTCATAGCTACTTTGTCTATTGTGTGCGCAAGTGGCACGCTTTTTTCCCCCTTATGTTAGGTCTGCTTGTTATTTTTATGTCTACACTGTGAATAGTAATTACTCTAAGCTTAGCAAGCATACCTTAACAAACAACAGAATTGCTAATATGAATTGCACGTGAATCATTATATGAATTGTTGCAGGATTCGCCATTTTACGATTTCGCGTCTGAGCCTCTAGCCAAATGCCCTTTCCTTCGAACGCTCACGCCAAACGCAAATAACGCAATCTTTAATAAATGTATGGGAATGAATGACATTAGGCGCGAAAAAAATGGGCAACGCCAACATGCACGACAAAAAAAAATTAACTAGTAGTAGTAGTAGTTTTAGTTTTAAAACATTTATTTTGAGGTCAGTGAGAAAATAATTTATGTTTCTCGCGGTGCGGTGGCGTGTAGTTTCCGCGGTTTGTTTCACTGACTTTTTTTAAAAATGAATGCGCGGTTCGTCATTTGTACGACCGACACTACAGCACCCTATCAACGTGCCTGAAGAAGTATTATCCTCCATATTAATATGTATTATTTATGGTATTATCTTTATCTACTTAAAAAAATTATAATAGTTGAATGTATAAGTTACAAAAATGTAAATCTATATTAATATTACTAGCTGACCCGGCGAACTTCGTATCGCCTCAAAAATCAATAAAAAATCAATCATGATAAAAATTCCGGATCGA
>LGAG01000038.1:1558966-1573174 GCA_001278395.1 Lerema accius | reverse complement strand
TTGTACCAACATAATAATATTAATCTTTATCCAAATAAATGTGTTGTTGATTTAAATCAACCCTTAAGGGGGTAAATATAATCACAAAACTATAATTTCCGCAAGCAAAGCTGCGGGCAACAGCTCGCAAATAGTTGAATGTATAAGTTACAAAAATGTAAATCTCGTATAAAACTGTCGTCCGGCTCGTATAGAAACGGACAATAAATCCAAAAAAAAAATTATGTAACGAAGCCTACCAGAATAAATTTCCAAAAAATATTTAATGTTACAGTTTAATTATTATTATTATAGATATTTATGGGCCACCGGCTATTTTAATCATTAATAGGTGTCATTGACCAAAATCATTAGTAACTCACTCCAGGTAAACGATCATAATGTAGGCGCTTTTAATATTACTACCAACTACTATCGCGACTGGTGAAATAGCTCATTTCACTTTCGTACTTTCAATTTGTTTCCACCTGCAAATACATACATACATACGGCTAGGAAGGAAATACCAATGAAACATTGTGGATTATTTTTTTATATTTATTGAATTCTCATTAAAGTTCTACCTATAAGTATAAGGTTATTTTATCTATTTGGCAGTGTATACAGATATCGATCATTTCAATACGTTATCATGTTAACATTTAGGTATAAGAATGTGATTAGTTTTACAATATTTATTTAACAGTAATTATTTCAATATACATAATATTATAATTTAGGTAGGTAGATAGGTAGGTAGGTACATTAAATGCAGATTGATGTAGTAAATTTGCACAGTTAAAGTTTCAAAAGGCATAATATTTACAATAATATACTTAAGGATAAATAAGCTAAATGAATTTAATTCTTATTTTTGAAGTCACAAATTATTTTATTATTTTTATTATCGTTCTTAATGTGACTAGGTGACAATACACGATGACTTATAATAATTATAATGTCCATGAGAATTACTATAAATCAACTAAAGAAACACTATAACTGAACTTATATTGTAGGTACTCCAAAAACACAAAAATCACATGGATACTTAAAATGCAAAAATTGCCGATGAAGTGCATGTAGGTAGGTTTTAAATAAATCTTTCTAATATTACAATGTACTTAATTATAAAACTTATTTGCAAATAACTTTGGTTCATCAAGACACTCGAATAAATGCTATTGTAAGTAAATAGGTACCTATGTATAATTTTGTTTATGTAGATATGGAAACCTTACTAAGTACAAATGTATACATTAATTATGATTGATTTTATAATTTCGATGCGATTAGGGTACCTATGTAAAAAGAAATGGCAAAATCACAAGCATATTATGTAGATGAAAAGTCGAACGAGTGCTATAAAGTTGTTATTAGACTACGTAGTATTTTTTATGCAAACTGAACACCTGGATACGCGCTGTAATAGCCAACCTGCTTTTAAAGTTTCCCGTTCAGGGGCGGAAAACTGTTTGTTGTCATCTATGGTTGTCAGCCAAAAACTGAGTTTATTAGCGAAATGATGACACGTGCCAGCTTCTCCATTGCATTCTATGAATGGTGTTGATCGGAATCCTTCAAGACAAGAGCCAGGACTCTCTAATGCTTGACCACCTCCTTGTCCACCAGCGCCAGTGTGCTAAAAATATAATAATTTTTAGACTTATCGTTTTAGAGCTTTAAGATGAGATGATAAGACCTTTTACATGTAGGTAGTTGTGTAATGACGTCAAATTGTTACGTTACTGATAAATTATTTTTGTAAACTGCAATGCAATGTGCGTCGATGGCAAGATAAATAATGTTTTATTAAATAACTATTATGCTATAACTAGTTATGTGTATTGTAATTACTCACCATTACAAAACTGTATCCAATCCATAAGATACTCCAACTTGGAGGGCAACTTGGTGTATCTAATGTTTGACTATGCACAGCTATAACATTGGCAGGAACTTCGCAAACGACGCATCTTGATATATATCGAGAAATTTCTTTATCTTGAACTGGCATCATTGGTATAGGTTCATTAGTAGATAACCAATAACTTCTGTCGTTTCGGCTTGCATAATTACATACATCGTTAAGATCACAGAAAAGGAATGGCATGGTACTGAATTTTCTTATACAAGAACCTGCATAGCCTAAGTCCTGATTATGGGCTTTTTCGTTTCCATCGATGTAAAGTAAAGAATATCCGTCCCATAGTTTAATGTGACCTGGTTCACATTGAGGTATAATTTCTGATTGACTGTGTTTAACTAAGAGATTACCAGTTAAGTAATCAATTGGAGCGCAAGGTGTACCAGGGGGACCTGGCAAACCAGACGATCCAGTACGTCCAATTTCACCTCTATCTCCCCGTTCGCCTTGTATGCCTTGAAGACCTATTGGACCTGGTGGTCCAGGTATGCCAGGATAACCACGATCTCCCTTGTCTCCCTTAGCTCCGTCTAGCCCTGGTGCACCCGGCATACCATCTCTTCCTGGCGCACCATCAAAGCCAGGAGGACCAGGTGGTCCAGCTTCCCCTTTAGGACCAAATACAATCGAAGCCGGTTCACCTTTATCTCCTTTATCTCCTCTGATACCGACTATACCTGGCCTGCCTTGAATGCCTGTATCCCCCTTTTCGCCTTGAATACCCATGGGACCAGGTTGTCCATTAAGACCATCGAATCCCCTGTCGCCTTTATCTCCCTTTGCACCCTTCTCTCCAGGAATACCTTGTGGTCCTGGGTTTCCTCTTTCTCCCGGTAAACCATAACCAGTAGCACCTTTGTTGCCCTTTTCACCTCTGGGCCCATCAAGTCCAGGTAGACCAGGTAATCCCTGTGGGCCTTGGTAACCGGGAGGACCAGCAAGACCTTCACGTCCTTGATCACCCTTTTCACCTCTTTGTCCCGGACTTCCAGGGGTACCAGGTCGCCCAATTAGTCCAGGAAGGCCTGGTAAGCCTATATCACCTTTTTCTCCAGGCGACCCTTGGAAACCACGGGCTCCATGTTTTCCGGGTAAACCAGGAAGTCCTTTTTCTCCTTTGATTGTAAGTCCAGATATACCCATTGGTCCAGCAGGTCCGGTATCTCCTATAAAGAAAAAAGAGGTTAACATAAGTAAACAAGAGTTTAATAGTAATACTTTGTATAAATTTGTATTTACCTTTATTTCCGGTAATACCGATTAGACCCATTTCTCCTTTGATTCCAGTAAAGCCGCGTTCACCTCTCTCTCCTTTTTGACCTTGCAAACCCATTAAGCCCGTGTCACCTTTAGGACCAGGAGTACCAGGCACACCTGGTAACCCAATTTCTCCCTTTTGTCCCTTGATATTTATAGCTATTCCTGGGAGTCCAGTATCTCCCTTCGGTCCAGGATAACCTCGTAAACCAGGGGGTCCCATAGGCCCAACTGGTCCAGTTTCTCCTTTAGCGCCATCAAATCCATCTCGACCAGAGAAACCAATTTCACCTTTATCGCCCTTAATTCCTTCTAATCCAGGCAGTCCTACCTCGCCTGGTAATCCTGGAGCTCCATCTAAACCAGGAACACCTGGTTGACCTTGGAAACCGGGCATTCCAATATCACCCTTTAACCCTGGTAATCCTTGAAAGCCTCTATCACCCTTTTCTCCGCGTTCCCCTGGTATACCAATTAGACCAGGAAATCCGGCGTCACCCTTCTCACCTGGTGTTCCAGGAATCCCAAAACCTGGAGCACCTGTATCTCCTTTATCGCCTTTGGGGCCCTCCCGTCCTGGTACACCGTTTAATCCCCTTGTTCCTGGCACCCCTTTTTCACCCTTTTGTCCTTTGTCTGATGACTGTCCTGGTTCTCCTTTCAGTCCAAAATCACCCGGGAAACCACGATCACCTTTATCGCCAGGTAAACCCATTCTTCCAGGAAGTCCCGGAGATCCTTGGAATCCTTGGTCGCCCTTAAATCCCGGTAACCCTATTGGTCCAGGCGGACCCATCAATCCGTTTTGGCCTGGTTGCCCTGGGAAACCCGTTTGTCCTTTATCTCCTTTTAAGCCAGGAGTACCATCGATACCCGTAGTGCCAATGAGACCGGATCGACCGCGTGGTCCCGGGAATCCTTTCGGTCCTTCAGGTCCTTGCACTCCAGGTTCACCTTTATTTCCAGGTAATCCTATAAGACCTGGTGTTCCAATTAAACCTTGAAATCCTTGTTGCCCCTTTGGTCCTGGCCTTCCTGGTGTACCTGGAGTACCGGGTACCCCTGGTGGACCAACAGGCCCAGAATCACCTTTCTGTCCTTGCGGACCAGGAAGTCCTTGTCGTCCTGTCAATCCTCTATCTCCTTTTTCTCCTTGCAACCCAATAGGCCCCGGGGGGCCATCATTACCAGGAGTGCCTGGTATACCTCTCAAACCCGGTTCTCCCTTCAGTCCTCTTGATCCCGGTTGCCCTGGTGGTCCAGGCATAGATGGTCCAATTTCTCCTTTATCCCCTTTTCGTCCTGGCAATCCTGGGAAACCTCTAGCACCACTCTGTCCAGGAGTTCCGGGGAAACCCATCGCTCCTAAATCACCTTTGTCTCCTTTTAGACCCATAAGCCCACGCGGTCCTACTGTTCCTGGTTTTCCTGGTAATCCCATGTCACCTTTATCCCCTCTTGGACCTGGTAAACCGGTGTCTCCTTTGTCACCTGTATCACCTGCAATATTTTTTATATTATTATAAATTCAGTATCGTGATATGAAGCCCGTTTAAATCGTGAAAGGCATTGTGCTTGCCCGTTTACAAAAAATACTTCACCTTGTGGTCCTTGAGGCCCTGGTGGACCAGTAAACCCTTTATCACCTTTAGTCAATTCTTGAAGGTTGGCTGGACATTGACCGGCCTCGCCCTTAAGACCGTCTCTTCCAGGGAATCCCTTGTCACCCTTTAGTCCAATATCACCTGGCGTACCCTTTTCTCCTTTTAAGGAAATACCTTTTCGACCTGGTACACCAGGTATTCCATCACTACCCGGAATTCCATCAACACCCGGAGGCCCCATTCTACCTTGGTCGCCTTTTTGTCCCGGCATACCATTTAAACCACGGTCACCTTTAGGTCCCTCGCGGCCCTTTTCACCTTTGGGACCCGGTGAACCCTTCTCTCCAACCGACCCTTTTTCTCCCGGAGGTCCTCGAGTTAAATTATGTGGTATCATAGCATCTTTTCCACGTTCTCCCGGAGGACCCATAGGTCCGTCATCGCCACGCTCACCCTACGGAAAGAAATACTTAAGGTAAGTACTCACTTAATACTTGAGGTTTGTTAAGGTTTGATTTTAATTTAATACATAAATATAAATTGTATTCTTGCTATCGCAATGACTAGATTTTGTTGCAATAGGTATTAAGTAATTTTACTGAAGAATATGACGTCGCAAATATGCCAGGTAGTCCAGTATGCCAATAGGTGTTTAAAGTAATAACGGGTATATGCAAAACTATTACACTCGATGTGCGAAAATGATCTGATCTAATGATTAACAGTAATTAATTTTGTTGCATAATGGGATCCATAGACACGTTGCCGATCAGAAAATCATTTATTTCTGACTATTTTAGTATAAAACACATATTATTGTTTTTTATAAGCAGGTACAAGTATTTTTTTGGATATAAGGAAATAAATCTTCCTAGTCTGAAATAAATCACCTTTATTTGTGATATATTTGACATTAGTAGGCCCGCTCTCGCTTCGCTTCGCTTGTGAACTTTTTACCTATTATCACGCGAGACCCCAGTAGTTTTTGGGATAAAATGTATCTTATAAAAATCCCCCATTAGCCATTTTCATCTAATTTGGTCCAGTGGTTTCCGCGTGATACTCAAACATATAAAATAAATGAGAACTACTAAAACTATAAAAACAAATGACTTTGTGCATTTTTTTAATACCACTGACAACGTGTTACAATATTATTACTTAGACGAGTTCCACGCAAATTTTTATGACTTTTGATACAGTGAACCGATTGCAATAAGTTTAAGTCTAAGTTTTACCCAAATTCAATTATACTATACATATAATATTTTGTTTATTGGTCAGACAAATCCGTAGTTTTGGCGTGATGCGCGTTGAAACATACAGAAAAACAGAAAGACATCTTTATGTAAAATAATTCTTCTACGTCTCATTCTCACTGCCCAAAATAAGCAATGTATAGACACGCGGTACTTTTGTTTTTGATTTCAAAATTTATAAGTATGTACTTACTGGAGCACCGGGTGATCCAGGTATTCCGTTTAGTCCATCAGCACCTCGTTCACCAGGAACTCCAGTTGGACCCGTTGGACCTCGTTCTCCACGTTCGCCATCTCTGCCATCAGCACCTTTCTCTCCTTTCCGCCCTGGACCGCCAGGCCTGCATTCATTACATTGTCCACCAATGTCACCTTTTGACCCTGGCGAGCCTGGTACGCCGTCGTTACCTGGACTACCTTTGTCACCCTTTTCACCTCTAGGTCCCATTTCACCTGGCATGCCAGGAGTACCTCTTGTGGAATTACCAGGTGTTCCTCGTAAGCCTGTATATCCCCTTTCTCCCTTTTGACCTTTATCACCTGGTCGACCAGCTAGACCCGGAATACCAGTCTCACCCTGAAACATTATACCGTAAATTAAGAAATTAAGGATCTCATAAATATTAATAAAGTATTTGAAATTAATTATTTGAAATATCTATAATGTATACTTAGAATTTAGATGTCTCTACATACTCCATCTTAACTTGTGGGAAAAATAAGCTTACCGGTATTGTAAGTCCATCTTCACCTTTAAGTCCTCTAGGACCTTGAGGACCGACTGGTCCATCGTAGCCTCTAGGGCCTATTTCACCTTTAGGACCCTCCAATCCAGGCTCGCCTTTTTCTCCCTTAACACCAGATGGGCCTTCTCTACCAGGAGTACCCGGTTCACCTAAACCACCCGGAGCACCCATTGGTCCTGGTTGTCCCCTTTCACCAGGTTTTCCTTCTGTACCTGGTACTCCAGGAGGTCCAGTGTAACCTCGAGGGCCAATAGGCCCTGGTGGCCCTCGTGCCCCTGCCCTACCTCCAGGTGCCCCCGGTAATCCTCTAAGTCCTCTTAAGCCAGGAGTTCCATCCTTTCCAGGTTCTCCTTTGCTTCCTGGTCTTCCAGGAAGTCCTGATAAGCCATCATTTCCTCTGTCACCCTTTTGTCCCAACGGCCCAGCAGGTCCAATCATACCTTCTCTGCCCTATAAACAATATTTTATTTGGTTAATTTAATAATTATTGTTTTGTTTTTAATTAATATATTTAGGTATACATACCCTTATTCCAGGATTTCCTCTGATGCCCTTTTCCCCCTTTATGCCCATTTGACCTGGTAAACCCGGTTCACCAGTAATTCCTAGATCACCTTTTTCACCTTCTCTTCCAGGTTCTCCTTTATCTCCTTTTGGTCCCATGTCTCCTTTCGCCCCTTCAATTGCACCTTTATTTTCCCATGCTCCAGGTAAAACTACAGGAGGACAACCAGGACCCCTGTCTCCTCGATCTCCTCTATCTCCTTTGTCACCTGGTATGGCCGCGCCTTTTGACCCTTTAGAACCTTTATCACCTTTTGGTCCTTGGGGGCCCTAGTGAAGATTTTAGACAAATTAATTTGATTAAAGGATACAAAATAACTACTTATTAATGAAAATAAAATCAACTATTTATCATCGAAATAGCTATTACCAATTTACACCGAGGCAACCCAATTTTGCAATACTCGAAATTTAACGAATATAAAATAGAAACTTATAAGATAGCAAATTACCAGTGGGCCTGTGTTTCCTTTGGGTCCTTTTAAACCAGGTAATCCTGTGGGTCCTACAGAGCCGGGTGGCCCTTGCATTCCGTCAATTCCAGCTTCTCCCTTTTGACCTTTGTCGGGATAGCGCCCAGTTTGAGCTGCTTCGCCCTTATCACCTCTTTCTCCTTTCGGACCAGGATAGCCCCGAGGGCCTTGTAATCCTGGTAAACCTTGTGGACCCTGCTCGCCCTATAAAAGAATATAAATAATATTGTAAAATGTGTTGATTCAATATAATTATTGCGATAATAAAAGCATTTTTATTATTGGAATACATTCCAGCCTACTTAAAACTATGTTAAACAGAAAAATTTATGAACTATTATGTAATGCAAAAAGGATGAATATTAACTCTCTAAACTAAATCAGTGATGGCTGAACCTAAATTATATAATATATTTTTAAATCCGGACACCGGAGTAGAAAATATTTTTGTAGAAATAATTCGGTGTTGGAAACTCAATCATATGTGCTAGGGCTTCGCAGAAGGGTTATAACTAAGTACTATATTAATAATATTAAGTTTATTTTACTTTGTTTGTTATGGATAAAAATATACTTACATCAGTTCCATTACAACCATCTCGGCCCGGAATACCTGGCGGACCTTGTTCACCTTGTAGTCCTGGAGGTCCAGCTATGCCAGTAAATCCTTGAGTACCTGGTTTACCTATATCACCTCTTGGTCCACGAGGGCCTGTGGGACCCATTTGTCCCTTTTGACCCTTCGGTCCTTGAGGCCCTTCGACTCCTTCGTGACCAGGTAATCCTGGAGGGCCCTGCAGTCCAATCATTCCTGGAAAGCCCTGAAAGATGTTTAGGATAATAAGTAATTTGTGAAACCTTTTTACGTTATTTATATTTTTATAACATTTAGAATACTTACTCTGTTACCCTTTTCCGCAAAACATTTAGGAACACAGCAACCTGTTGCAGTACAGTTGCGATCAAATGCTACGGTACGCTGTCTTGTAACAGGATCATAAACAGCAAAATTGGAGCCTAATTGTGCGCGTGATGATGACGCGGAATAATCTGGCCTTTCACCTTCACCAAACGTGTTCACTGATTGAGGTGGCACTGGATAGTCGGATCTTCCAGACTGGCCATATGTGGATTCCGACTGAGGTGGCGATTGATAATCTACTCTTCCAGACAAATCGTAGGGGTTCGATGATGGTGATGGTCCCGGATAATCTGGTCTTCTAGACAAACCGTAAGTATTCGATGACGATGATGGTGGTTGATACTCTGACCTTCCAGACTGTCCGTAGGTGCTCGCTGATGATGGCGGTAATGGATAATCACGTCTTCCAGACAAACCATACGTGTTCACTGACTGCGGCGGCACTGGATATTCTGATCCAGGATAATTATATGTATTGTCTGGTGGAGGTCCTTCAGGTAAAGTCGCTGTGTACCACTCATTGTCAGGGTATAAATTGTTCTCCAGCAAATCGCCCCTTCCGTAATCATCTTGCTAAAACAAAAATAAATTAAAATTAAAATTTGAAACATAGTTTCATTTTATAGACTTGTTCAAAAATTTACTGTTAAAAATGTTAGTAGGGATTAAAATTTAAGTTTTATATCTGAAGATTTTCCAATAGTTACTGTACTATAGGTTACAGACATGTATAAACTTAAGCAGATAAGGGACACATAGAGAAATTGCGCTTAAGCTGGGACGAACTTCGGCCGCGTGGATTAATATCAAATACGATATCCATATAGTCGAAAAATTTTTTTTTATTCATTTCCAATAACTTGTTACAACTCTAATTATAATATTACATTTGAGCAAAAATATCGTACCTACTTTAATTTATTGCACTATTAATAAAGGGGGTAACGGAGTCGAAACTTTCAGATATCAGATGAATATTATTTCGTGAAATATGTACTTATATCTTTTATCCTACACTAAATGAAGCAGAGCGGAGAGATTGCTAGCGGGTGGAGGTCAATCTACCCATATTAGAATAATAAAAATAAAGGAGGTACCCTCAACTCAACGTATCCCTCAACATAAGTACCAAACTCAGCTGTCATTAACTGAAACTACAAGTGTCAATGGTGATGTCTACTGATAAAGCCTTCGTATTGTCCAAATTAGTTCACATTTTTATGTTAAACAATTAGAACAGACGTCGTCACAATTATGTTCATGACTCTAATAAATTCTCCACGAAAACGAATTTTTTGCAAATAAAACCGTGATACTTAAATCGATTTTTTGACACAAAATAAATACCCTTAATTAAATACAATTCATCGCTACTGGCGGCGTCGTAAACCCCACCTCAGTTACATTAGGTATTATGGACCTGTGATTAATATACAAGCCTAAAGACAGAAAAAAGAGATACAATAATTTATTTATTTATTTGAAAACTTTATTGTAGTACAAACCTAGAAACTATATAATTAAAAAAAAATTAAAGTATTTTACAAGGACTAAGTATAGTTTCGAGCTGCAGCTGGACCCGGCAGAAGTTGGTGATGTCAAAACCCTCCAAGGGACCAGCCAAACTATTAGTTATTGAAACGCTGCCATAGCAAACGTTGTCCGACACGATGAGCATTTACTAAAGGTACATGGAAATTGAAGAACTGAACTTGATAGACTAAGGGATCTTTCTAACCTTTCAGAGATAAAATATCTGGCAAAACAACGTCCGCCCGGTTTTCTAGTTCTTGTGTAAGGTAATAGTTAATTTCAACATCGTCGGATATTTCTCATATGTCATCAGTAAAGAATCATGGCAGAATTTGTACCAGAAAAAAAGGCCCGCAATATTAAGTTCACAATTAGTTATTAGACCACAAGGAACAACTTAAAGCAATCAACGTATTTTTAAGACTCCGGGATCAAAATTATTATTTTTATTAATATCAGTAGAATATTTCTGCACGAATCGTTACAGCGGAAGTAAGAACAAGATTGTCATTTATATGACATTATTATTAGTGTCAAACAGCGATCAGAAATGATCTCTGGTGTCAAAATAACTCATCAGGGCGAAATGGAATAATAATTTATAGTGTATTGCTGCAATTATCTCGTATTATAATGCATATATATTACGGGTAGTATATAGTTGGTTGGCGAACGCTGGGTTGCTGTGCCTATGTTATGACACTAACTTGTTTAATATATTGGTTGGGCAAAATATAAAGGTACTATTGTAACCCCTGCTCAGTATTTTAAATACTGTTTTTATAGAAAACGAAAATGATTAATAAAACATTGTAAAAAATTGGTATTTCATTTAATAAATCATATCTTGTAAACAAATTACATTGTTCTAATTAATTAATTAATTCTATAGAATCTATGTGAACATACAATAATAATAAGCAACAAGATGTTTTATTTGCCGCAAAAGTAGTTTCAAATCATAGACGCCCTTGATACTTTTAGTTTCCTTTTATTTAAACATTCACAATATTTATCACACCACTATTCACTGCTGTTCATTCGTATAAGGTACTAAGCAACTATTTTCCAAACTAAAATGAGCAATAGCAACAGTGCAGCATGTAGGTATACATTATATTATATTCAGCTTATTATATCACTGTTTCTTCGATATCTAATGTTGTAAATGTTATGACGAACACAACTCTCCAGGAATCAGCGTAGAAATGCAGTAGGCTTCAACAATTCACATTCAGTGTACTCAGTAGACTTCTATTCTTGTTGTGAAGTTCTTCAGAAATACATTCAATTGAAATAAGTTACGAAACAAAAATTGTAATGCCAAATTATAACAGGATAAATAATTATTGTTAAAATAAAAACTTAATAATATTGGTTTTGTGTAACCTCAATCTTCTATTTTTGCCAATACTCAATTGTCACTGACAGAATACCTCAAATGGCGTATTCATTTATTAGAATGGCAAGATTGCCCAAAAATTATATTAATATTTTTGCACGTAATCCGGGTTTAAAAAATATTTTGAGTGTATATTTATGTTCGTAAAAATATGACAAAATTTTAAGGAAACATTTTAGACCGCCTTTTTTTTTGGTACAATTCAATGTATGGATCTTGCCATGATTCTTTAGAAAATGTAATATCCAAATATATTGCTTTAAAAAAATTATGTCACTGAAATGACAGTTACATACGAATCCTAAATTAAGTTTATTTCATCTAGACGTCATTAGCTTCAAGCATTCTATGATTGTAACTATAATATTGGTAGTGCAGCCGTTATGACACGTGATATTTTGCAGTAGTTGCAATTTTATCGTAAAATGATCCCTTGTCGGTATGTGCAACGTTTAGCTTATTAAGTATTTTTTATTTATCTTTATGTACCGTAGTTATTTTATTATTTTATTTGATAATCTAGTCAGTTTTACCAACGATAACAATTTTATCAATGCCTAATTTTAATTGGTCGTTGGAATATTTTATTATGATAATATTGAGGGACAAGCATATTGAGATATTTTAAATAAATTATAATTAAAATTCAAGTTTTGTTGAACTGTCACAGGTAGGTACTTTATCTAACGTACCTATAATTTAATTTAAAAGAAGTAGACACTTACTTAAATAAAAAAATGTTAAAGTGCCTAAATCAAAACATATTTTGAATAGGTATTTGTGTTTATTTTGAAATCATTTACAAACCCATTTTTGGTGTTGATATAGTACTTATTTAATTTGTTTTTTAAGATATCTTAAAGCATAAAAAATTTACCACTTCTATTTTTTTATATAAAACACTACTAGCATTATCTATTACTCAAAATATACCTACAAATATTTTCTGTCAGTTATCACTAATAACACTTTAAGGCCATGTTTTTGGAACAAAGATCCCTAATAAGGTTTGCGGCAGGAGTTACGTAACCGGTAAAAATAAAGTAACGGAAATGCTTTCTGTCTCTTATTTAAATTTTCCAACAATATGTCGAATTTTCACTTCCAGGATAACATGAAATTCAATAGAGGGGGAAATAGTTCACAAACTATTTAAAAAACAGTCATGTAGTGTACATACTCTGTATATAAAATTATGGTAGGTGTTAATATCACATTATACAAAATATGTATTCTGTCAGGATATTTTTTTTTCTTCACGGCCATCTTTTATACATTAATCATTGTGTTATTAATCGTATATTATTGCGAAAGGAATTCTGTCCCAACAAGGTGTCACTCTCTTCACTCTTTTTTTTTGTAGAAAACTTTACAGACCTCTCCGAAAACCAATTTCAGTATACATTATGTACCTAACGTACTGGAATAGGTTCCCATGAATAGTAGACATTAGAAAGGTACCTATTTTGCCGCCTACTGGGCGTTGGTCCCTGTCGCCGCAAATAACACCTAGGAAATCGCACTATGTAATAAAACCATTTAAGGCATGCAGTATTTATTTAATTACAAATTATGAAAATATTGAAAATGTTTAAAGTACGTAAGTATTCTTAAAAAAAAAAAATTTAATTTGATACTGTAAGTAGGTATATGTATTTACGGTATTTTCTCTTTATTTGACTTAACTACTTTCTTTTCAGTATTCAATTTAAAAGTTTGACTTTAAAATTAAGTGTTAAAAATTAAAATAGTCAGGTATGTCATTTAAGATAATTAGTCCAAGGATAAGTAAATAATCCTCAATAAAACAATTAGATCAATGTCTATATTAGAAGTATTAATATTAACTTCATAGATATTACAGAAAAACATTGGTTTGCGCAATGCCGACACTTAACATCCGAGTGATGATAAACTTTGTCGGCCTCATATACATTTGCGCTGTACTTAAAATAATTTATTGTTGAGAAGTACTTAAGCAGTTAAAACTGTGAATTGAAATTAAAATTATTCGACTTTGGCGGAGGAAAACATATCTCTTTCTAAACACATTATGCTTCTGCACAAAACCTTGATAAAGCTCGAATTTTTAAGAAATTGCAAAAGAACAACTGCAAGCAAGCGAGCGGGTCGGTCCGCTCGCGCCCGTGCCCGCCGCGACTCCTGCGCTACATTCTCTAATTCAGATAACTTGTAATAAATTATATTTTTATATTAGTTTCCAATAAGAAAATTCTCACTCACCGAATTTACTCCACTCAGTAGCACCAAAGCGGCCACAAACCTAAAGAAATAATTTCATGCATTATTCATTATGCAACTTAAAGTTTGCAATTTTAATTAAAAAAAAATATTAGTCATGTACAAATAGCACACTATATTATCAAGGTTTTAATAAATACACCCTTATAATTTTTTTTTGCACATAAAAATCGTTAATAATAATTGCGGAATTTGTTTTATAATTATATAGAGTTAGAAAATCTTACCATAACTCGTGGACCGCCATGGCCCGGTGCGCGCTGCGCCAGAGTCCCGTGCG
>LGAG01000038.1:1541313-1558861 GCA_001278395.1 Lerema accius | reverse complement strand
CACCTGTTTCAGCGGTGAGTGCCTATCAACCTGTTATATGTATACTAAAAGCACTGATTGATCTGAAGGACTTGTTGTATTCGGCTTGCAAAAAGCTTACTGTGGTTGGTAGGTTACTGCTATCCATGAAGTAATAGGTGCCTATAGCATGGGGAATTTAAAAATGTGAAGATGGATAGTAATCCTTATTGACCGGAAATGTGGAAAACTTCTGCAGTGTATGAATTAATAGATACGCATATTTAGCTTACTAAGGGAATGCTAAGGATAGGTACATTATTTTTATGACACTATTGCACGTTAGAGAATTATAGAAATTCATTCAAACGAAGTTACCCATTAAATGAATGAACTGAATAAAAGATAATGTAAGAACATTTTTCAATCACTGAAATGCAGAAAGTTTTTGTCGACACCCTATTGAGTTAGCATGTTTAGAATTTTCTGTATACATTTCTTAAGAATTCCACACATAAAACATATTGTTATTTATAGTTACACATGTGCTACTAGATATAGATAGTAATAATATGAACAAAACTTATTTTTTGTTGCAAGAGGCTCAATCTACTTAGTCTGAGCCAATCTTGCTTACTTATGGTGCACCCTGCAGAATACCGTACGAGATTATGGCACCAGGACCCTTCTGTTGGATGCCACTGGTCTCTATACACTGTATGATTTACAAACCAGTTTAATGCCGATGGAGCGCCAGCCTAGTAATTACTAACAATTTTTTCTAAACTTGACCGTCAAATGTTTATTTAGAAGTGTCGGTGGCAGTTCGGAGACATCAAAATAATGGAAAGCTTTTTTTATCTTCTTTGAGGGGTTATTGTTGTTGTTGTTGTTTATGCAGCGACAGCAACCATCAACCGTCTCCTAGTTTTTCGGTAACGATTTGACGTTGACATTTTGAACGAATTGAAAAGAAGATTAAGGTGATTAGAACTATACACCAGGCCACGTGGAGGCTCAATATTAACTTACACAGTGCCTTACAAAGGTAAAACTAAAAGACAGTGCAGGTATACAAATCCACTGCAAAAAGTTTTGATTTTTTTGTTTTAGAAAAATATTTTTTATGTAATGAGAACAGCAAACGACCTAGCAGTTCCGCCACCATTCCCATTCCTGCCGTGCATCGGGACGAACCTCAAGTAGCACTATAGAAAGGACCGTCAATTGGTCAGCAGGTCCTGCTAGTGATAGTTGTTAATATTAGTTGTTGTTAATTAGTTAGTAAATGAGTTGCGGAAGTTGGCTGTTGGTACAGGTTAGACCTGTTAGTAAATTTTAGTAGTCCGGTTAGTAATCGTTAGTATTTGTCCAACTAGAAGTTGGTCAAAATATGTATTGCTACTCCTGAGGACAGATGACAGCATGAGTTCCCAGCCGCAACATGATGAGTCGTTTGGAGGCTGCTTCAAACAAGACGGTGATCGCTACCCTACTTTACAGAAAAATTATAATACTAACTATAATAATAGTATCAACTAATAATTTAATAACAATATTAATAATATAAACGTTACGTGAAACCGCAAACAAGTAGGTACCTACTAAAAAAGTTGCTAAAAGTATAAAGCAAGTCCCTAAACACAATTATTTGAAATTCTTTCAGAATTAGGTTCTTAATGTTTTCGTTTTATCAACTCAATATATTGTAAGTTGTCCATTAAAATACTGGCCAGTATTAAAAAAGAAATTAAGTTTGCATAGAAGAAGAAAAACAGAATTGGCGGGAAGGAGGACATTAGGAATTACGATCCAACGTTATGGATGATAGAATGTTATTATTGTGGAAGCTTAGGAAATGAATACCTATATCGTAATAGATGTAAGTAAAAGGCAACTGACACAAATATATGCACCGACCGCACTCATGGGTGAGATGGAGTTTTGTTTCCCGTAATTACTTCATTATAACATTATTTTAAAAGTGTAGGCTCTATTGATTCTTCGTAGGCTCTTTAATTTGAAAACCATTTTAATTTTTTTATTTATTGCACTTTTGCGAACCTAGTTCTCCATATAAAATTACTATGTTGTAAGCATTGATTTCTATTTATTTTGTTTTTTTATGCCTATTTTAAAATAACACTACAATTACTGGTAAAACAGCAAAACCTATTCAGTTTAATACTCGCTAACAAACATTTTAATGTCTAGTAAACGAATATTTACCTATGACGTAGGAACTAATAGGTACATTATGTCAGCAAAAACAAAATTGATTAATGGTCAAGGTTCACCAAGCCCTGCAACCGTGCAAATATACTTTGAATTGAAACGCATTCTTGAAGAAGAAGAAACATTCATTTATCATATTATTCATTCATTTATTATTGTAATTTATTATTATTATTTATATGTATAATTATTACCTATGATCGCTGTTGTACCTCTACAAAAGTAGGTACTTAATTGCGTGCAATATTCGGAGTAATTAATTTATGACAATAGTTTTTGAAACGACTTGTTACAAAAAAAAGTACTAATCACTTTCTTCATTTTACGTGGGAAAAGTTTTATTATACACTTCTCTACGGCATCTCAGTTAAAAGGGCATGTCGGCTCTATAAGCTTTAATTAAAGACATAAACACGATATTTTAGTTAAAAAGTATAGCGGCGCACGGTACCTATAGATAGCTGTAATTTGGCTTGATATCTACCTACTTAGGTATAGGTATACACACAGTATAATTCACGCTGATGATGATAAAGATCTAGCCACCCTACATAATTATTTTTATGACAGTTAGGATTACATTTACATGTCATTATTTTTCTGTTTCAGGCATTAAATTTAAGCATATCAAAGTTAAACAATTTATATTGCCGTATGACATTATTCTTCGCAATTTTTTAAAGTTTATTATTTCATAAAATAATGCATAAATCAAAAAATGCTCTCGCATACCTACATTATTATAATATTTTTATTTAATTAATTACTTATTAATTTTTAAAAGACCTATCCATACAACGCTCTACATCAAGGGGTAGACAAAAAGAAAAACATGCGCACTTTATCTGTTAGGAAAGGCCTACCATTTCTTCATAATTACTGTGTCAGAAGGAGAGTAGGTAATGTGTCTGAACTAGTCTGAAGCATACTATGTTGGCAATCTCCACCGTTAGTATTGCTGAACCTTAAAACTAAATAAACTAAAGAAAAAAACCTCATCCATTATGCTAACTGACAAAGTACATTAATTGATCATAGACAACGTTTAATAGATATCAAGAGTTTAAGTACCTTGCTTCCTTCAGATAACTGATCTGAGGCTAAAATAAAATATTTTTGATGTTTCAAACAATAGTGTACAAATTATATATCTAGATGGCGCTACTAAATCTTACACTAACATGAAAGCAGGCTAGTAGTTACTAGTTTACTAATAGGTACTAATATATGGTATTAGTATAAAATCTTCCGCCGGCTCGGATTACTTTATTTCACGCTAACTACATAATCTACATGTTACTACTTTACCTTATTAACTTCGTGTAGTTAATTACTATTCAAGAATGTTGAAAATGTTTCAGGACTACCATTACTCTACATCTTTAGTAAGTTAGCTCTTCAGACCTTCCAGGCCAGCCTTTTTCTGTTGACGGACACGCCGAGCAGTCTCCAAAAAGTATGACTTGTGAAAAAAAGAGGGCCTTGTTTATTGTCATACATACCTACACTTTGAAGGCGGTGTATGGCGTGACTGTGGAAAGAAAAGGCATTTATTTGTCTGAAGTAAATTACGTAATTAAGTACTTTTAATTACGTAAAGTTTAATTACGTAAGAATTAAAGCAAGTAATATTACGTTATATGTCATAAAGTAGGTACCTACCTATATCAATACAACTTCTGCAGTTTTAAAGAAAGTGAAATTAGTTGTTCCTATGTTAAGTTGTACCTACTGTATATAGAATTATAATTGCTGTCTATTAGTATAGTGTACTATATTCTGTGATAATAATTAAAACCGATTCATGAAATTAAATAAAATGCGATAGATAAGACCCATTCCAACAGTGTTGATAAGCTCGCCCTCTGATTGGTTGTTTTAAATCATCAAATTACAGTCGACTACTTGTGAAGCAAAAACTACCGATAAGATAATTCGATACAGAGGCTATCTTAATACTGGTGTCATCATTTTAGCCAATTATAAAATATCAAAGGTCCGAAATAAAATAAGCTTTCTGAATAATTTTGTCTATTCGCTGCGATGGCAGAATTTTTAAATATCGAATGATGTTTATGCATCCTATCCTATTCTTAGTTCAGATTCCGTTGTAAATTAGGAACCTATAACCCTAGACGCGCACTAGGTGGCCAGGCTGCGGCAACCGAAATAATGTAAGGAATTCGTGGCTACCTATCGCGGGCACTCAAACACCGTCGTTGTATGTTGGTTTAGCTGCGACAGCTTGGCTGCCTAGCCTAGGGCGCGCGTCTGTCTTAAATAAAACTTAGAGATACATAATACTAAAATGTAATAAATGGCGTAACTATTTGATATCTATACTATAATAAAATTAAAATATAAATACTTATTTATCAAGTCGATACAATGGCCAAAAATATTTTTACTATCTACTTACCGACTGGTTTTCTAAGATCATAGACCATTTTTACATTTAGGAACCGGTCTGTAATTATTTTAAGTTTTAAAAGCAAATTTATTTTTAGACCAAGACCAAATGTGCGGCTAAACTAAAATAATCGTAATGAATTTTGAAGCAAACCTATTTCGCATAGATAGGCTTATCAAAATAACGGATAATTAAGTATGCAACTACGGAACTCCGCCTTCGGAACAAAAAAGGAGAGTCGAAAAAACATAACGTAATTGTAACGTTTCCCGGTACATTACCTACTCGGCAAGCCGAGGTCTGTGACGTACCTATGTTAAATCGTAAAAAATAATAATTAAAAAAGGGTAACCGAAATGTATGTAGTAACGGATTATAATTTCTTTTAAGGTCGGTGGCAGTGAAGTCGTCAAAACCGCACCGACTTACGAGTATATTGACTAATAAGTCAAGATAATATACAAAATAATCTCAAGAGGAGTGATATTCTAACGGTTTAAAGGCAGATCTATCCAATGGTTAAGCTTGAGTTCGAATTCGACATGCATCAGGATTGTCTAGTACCTATTTATATAACCTTCGGAATCAAACTGCCGTATTACCACCTCCGTGATGCTAACCGTCTAAAAATAAGTTTTTAATGATATTTTAAACTCATTTAACGTTCTTGTTAAATTCATACAATCAGTTGTTACCGTAACCTTTGCTCTATTATCATTTACATTTTTATTCGGTACGTCTCAACTAGCAACAACTCAACGTTATCTTTTTACAGCCTCGTGACCTAAAAAAACATTGTTTAACTTATAAAACAACAATACATTACTACCGATTTACATAACAAATCTTCATTCATTTTTATCCTTAACAGTCCAGCTTCCGCTGCATTATAAGTATTCTAAGTTATATTGCAAACTTAAAAAAACATATCTCATTATCTAGTTAAGTCAACTCGCAAAAATAATGAGTAGTTATTATTATCAATGAAATAAAATATATTATATTCGAATGACAATTGTCTTATCAAATGAATATTAATCTAATTCCCAATAAGAGAGGTTATAACCTTAGATAAATTGATGGACAAATTACGCACAATGTTTTTTTAAACGACATCTTATATTATGCTTTGACAATTACATTAAATTTTCATTTAAAATATGTACCTATGTGATTATTAATTTAAGCGGCTTATGAATTCAGTCAAGTCAAATAGATTCACAGGATTTGTTTCAGCGACAGGTGTATAATTAGTAGAGTGGGTTGTGTTGCGTACCCAAAGGCCAGTGCGAACTGCGGGGTCTTATGATGTTGCCCTATCCTACTACCTACCCGGCTAGATGCTTCTACGTCCGTGAAATACGTTTCGTTTTATAGTAGGTATAGGCACGCCTCTATATATTAATATGACCATTACACAATATATCATATTTTTATATTCACACTTAACTAGGTATCAACGCTTAACTAATATTGACCACAGGGTCTCATTTGAATAGCCAAATTAGACCAGCTCAGCGACTGCTTTCCCTCAAAGCAACCTGTCACCCTTTACCTACAATGTCGAAAAGACGGCAAGTAGAGGTCCTGTGCTATACTTGATCAGTAATGTCTGGCAATACCAAACGTTTGGAGGATAGATTACCTACATGGGCGGCATCGATCACTTACCATCGTCAAGTGGTTTAAATAGTCAATCGTTTTAAAAAAATTTCAAATACCTAACTCTAAATTATATTAGGTTTGCTTACAACGTTACAGTTACAGATGTCTTCGCAACCCCGCTCTTTCGGGGTTCCTCGTTCCGTGTTGATAGAAGCATACCAACCTAACCAACATCCCTTCCATTTTGTCGGCGTGTTTTTTTTTTCTTGACAGGCCGCAGGATCTATACAATATGCGTTGTTTTTAATATTTTTTCCATATGTTGAAGATATAATATTAAAGCCACATCTACTTAATTATTAATTACTTCGCCCAATTCGACTTCGCAGATAAACAGGACAATACAAAAATCACTTGGTCCATGACACCAAACGCCTTTCATTCGGAACTTCATTAATTTTATTTTCGACACAATCGAGTTTATTCAGATGCTCATGTATGAGCTATATACAGTCTGGTATATGTATATGTTACCGGCAATGTGTAAAATGGAGGTGTTGTATACAATGCCTAGGCAATGTATAGAATGCCGGGGGCGTTTGGGCAATGTATGAAATATTACGAATATGATTGCCCGTTTCATACTTTGCCTAGGCAATGTGTACAATCCCTAGTAATTGTACAGAATGCCAGTTGGTCCATCGGCAATGTGTGAATTAGAACAATTTATACTTTTATTTATGTAGTTTTAGGGAAGTAACTTGTCAAGTTTTATATAGAGTCGTATTGGGGCGGCTCAGAATATTATGACCCAAGTAGGCTGACACAATTTTTAATTTTATTTTCGGATTTCCGACAACTTTTACTGTACCCTGGGCTGTTTTGATTACTTATACGTTTGACATTGGCTTTGTGTTTGGATTTGATTGGATTGCACTACGTATGTCGACTTTTGTTTTATCCCTGGACTATTTTGATTGCTTTTACGTTGAAAGTTCTAGTAGCTCCCCAGGCCCCCCATATAGGGGTTTAAGTTTAAGAAAGTTACAGTGTCGAAAAAGATATTTGGTTTGGTTAGGTTCGTTAGGTCGCTGGTTTAATTCAAGAAAAAGTAGGGACCTCGCGTGAGCGGGGTCCCGTCGACATCTGTGACAGGTAATTCTGATTCGAATAAAATTCTTCATTATAATTCTTTTTTTTTCTCCAAAAACCATGACCGCGAAACCCATATTGAGTTAAACTAAAAAAATTTTGCAGCGTAATGAAAGCAACTAAAATAGTCGAAACGCGTTCTCCCTCAGGGGAGGGCCGCCATCACCTTCCCGCTTATCTCTTCCCTTACTTACATACGCTTACTTTACCTACGCTTGCCTTTTACACACATTGCCGACTGCGCGATCGGCATTGTATAGATTGCCTAGGCAAAGTATAAAATGATTATTATTTCATACATTACCTGAACGTTTTTGGCATTCTATACAATGCCTAGGCATTGTATACAATACCCGATTACACACATTGCCGGTAACATATATATAACATATATACTATATCAGAGAATATAAAATAGGTCAAAATCAGCTTCCATTAACAAAGCTTTCGTAACGAGGTCGCGACATATACAGCGGATCTGTTATCGCTGCCACAGGAAGCATTTTATCAAGTTGTCGTTAGGTATATAACACAATTTTTGCAATTTGTTGCCGAAATAACGATATAATGTAACTCCCACGATTTAGTATCATTTCGATTGACGGCCACGCGCTTGATAATGAGCCATACCTAATGAAATAAAACTATATAACTCAGTTAATATTGCTTATATATAAAATTAGCTTATATAAAATTATTACATTATATTAATTATTACATAAGAGGGTAGGTACCAAGTACCTACATATTTGCTTTGGCAAATACTAGAAAAATAAAAATAAAATCAAAAACTAAAATAAACGAGGCCAATAACAAATAGCTTGTGCCTTCAACTTACATTACATATCTATCTATATTCTGGGCAATTTCATTTACAGTCATGTAATTAAAGACTTAAATTATCACTGGCAACGACAAACTATCTGACTCAGATAGTTATGAAAAAGAAGCAAAATAAAAGAAATGCACAAGTTTTTATATTAAAGCTATTATAAAAATAACACATTTGTTGTGTTGTCGAGCCATTGATCTACTTCATTCCGGGGTGAGTCGCCCAGCGCCCTGTCAATGCACGGCGCAATTCATGAGTCGGTGTTTTATCACCGTGACGTACTCCGGCATAGAACATTGAACCCAAGAGGAAGTATCCGATACTCTTCAACTTTTACATCGATATCTACTGTTACTAACAATAAATAAATGAGGGACACGGTAACTAATTTTAGAAAATTCCTGGATATTAGGCATTGCTTTAAAAGTAGTTATTATAGTCAGCTAACTAGGTAAATGGTTAGGTACTTATAAAAAAATATATATTTCCGTAGAAAAAAAATAAGAAACTGCAGACATCAGCGCCGAAGCACCTATACTTAATACAAGAACCGACACTACTGCCTGTCCTCAGGGATGGCAAAGCATTTTTTGAGCAACTTCGAATAGGATAAATACCTACCTACTAAATATTACTAACTGGAGTACCTACTAGTACATATTTACTATTCGGGTAATTAATAGAAGTTATATTAAGCAAAGCAATGGTATTCATAAATACGTTCGAAAAATATTACCCTTCTGGCGCGGTCAGGTAAAAAGTCCGTCTTACGAGCTTTTTCGGGTTTTGACAGCATATCCCTGGGTGGCAGGGGTTGTGGGAGAGCCAGCTCGTTTGCTATTCTCGTTATTAAAACAAGGCAATTTTTTTAATTATTTTTAAGTCTTTTACCTAACGTCCTGATGATTAGTTTAAACGCGAAGGAAAACAATATTCTTCCCCAGTTGACGTTTCGCTGTTTCCTCAAGCTTTTCCTTTTTTACCTGGTTACATTGGGTAGGTTTTAATACGTCAACATTCCGGAAATACGCTTAAATCCTTGAAAATATGTTCATTGCGTTACCTACCTACATACCGCTGAACACTTGCAGTTTTGTTACTCACAGGCTGATTTTATTACCGCTGCAATGCACTGAAAGTTATTGCTTACTTCCAGTAAAGTGAAATAGGTCAATAGTTTCAGTGCAGTAACAAAAGCCAGTTGAACGTACTGCTGTATTCATCATCTATTTATAGCACAACACACTGACAACATTACGCTACTTGTAAATGATTATCTCATAACTAGTCACAATATTATAATTTTATTACAATAAAAACAATAATAAACTGTCAGATATTAAAAATATCGGTAAATTGGTTTTGGAAATAAATCAATCATACTCTTTGCTAACTGCTCTTTTACATCATTTAGGTACAGTATGAATTATGATCGTATTAGCAGATCTTTGATCATAATTTAAAAAAAATCGGCAATTCATCGAAACTGTATTTTTCTAGTATGAGTAATATCTACATACTACAAGGATCTCTTAACGTCAGGTAAATAAACCGCATCCCAGTTAGTAGTCGCATGTGAAGAATAAGCGCCACATCAGTAAATAGCTTTTACAAAGATGAATGCTGTAATTTCAAAAGCTATTATTATGCGCCATTTTGCAGCATAGAATGGCTTCCAATATACAGCATCGGGAACGCGTAAAGTCACGGGGTCACCAGATTCCGGCTCACTGCTCGTAAAATTCCGGTTGCTCCATTTTTCAAACTTCGAATGGTTTACGTCTAACAATATCTTTTATGATGTTGTCAAATTAATTAATAAAATAACTCGATCGTTTGAAATGAGCGTGAAAATATTTTGTGTTTGCAAAAGGGTGTGTAGAATTCTACCATGACTTTGCTTAAGATATAATTATCAATTAATAGTTATTGTTGAATCTGTGGTGCATACACTTGAAACTCAAAAAAAAATCGGTTAATAAATAGACCGTATCGAGAGCGGTTAGTTATTTTAAAACAAAAACAAGGTAGGTACAGACAGACTATAAAAAATCTATCTCATTCAATTTACCTGACAATAAATTTCATTGTTCCAAAAATGCGGAACATGTAAGATGATACAGTAAGCAAGGATAAGATGGTGTCAGTTTTTTTTTATCGCAACCCCATGTTTACTCTTATTGCTGAGCTTCAGTTTTGTCTCACAATCTGAGGGACATATAGTTTACAAATTTAGCCAAGCGCAAATTAGCCGCATTCCTTAGAGAACTTTTTGCGGTTCCCTGCAGGTTACCAAGTATTCATCTATCGAAGCAAGTGTTGATATACATGACATAATGTATGTATTTGACACGTGCTGGGGGACAGAGGCAGCGAGGCGGGGCGGGGCGCCGGCGTCGCGGGATGTGCGAATGGCCGTTATCGCCTGGGACACTGCAATGATTGTTTATCCAGCCCGTTCCTTGAATTGCAACTAATGACTCACCAGTTCTATAATCGCCTGCTGCTCTAATACCTACTGTATGATCATCATCGTTCATTATAATGTATTTCAGATTTTTATAACTTCCGTTTATCGATACAAGTCGAAACTACTTACAAACTATTTTTTATCTAGGTATCTGTCGCGCTATGTCGCTTTAAGCAATAAATGAGGTGCAGATAGAAATTGGTTAGCTAATATCTGTAAACGTTAAAAAAGAAATAATAAATATAAACAAATTACCTGAATACTTACTAAATAGATTTTTTTATGATAATATTTCTGTGCTGTGAAGTAACTTATGGAATCGTGAAAAGGTACAGTAAAGTTTTCGCAGTCAACTTAGAACTATTATAATTTCGTCCGTCGTCGGTAGATACTTGAAAATTGTCAGTAGACATGGATATACAATATATTGCGTCAGGCTGTTAAAATAGTAGGTATCCTTTGTATCAAATCTAAAATAATTATTTTTATCGTAGGTACCTACTGCAGCTCCTGCAGATGAAATAGAGATGGGTAGGAAAATATTAATTCTTATCTCTTTTACTCCAAAGAATCCGTTCATTAAATATTTTTAAGTTTGAAAATGCAAATTTTTCGTATCATCTCAAAAATACATGAAAAATTACACGACTACAACATATGAAGCTACAAGGAAACGTATTACAGATAGGTAAAGGTAGTTAGTAATTAGGCTTACCAGTAATTAAAATACAAATGCAAATACAATAAGTTCTTGTATACGTCATCATAGGCTTGTATTTGTTGTTATTGCAATCACTGATGTGATCACGGTGTTCCATAGCTTGTTCTGCGGCGACAGCTCACACAGCCCACCGGACGGAAAGCTCGCGCCGCCCACGGCTCCGGAAGCTCGCTACTCGCAACTCAACCGCGACTGTAACCATGACGATTACCGATCCTTGTATCACAAAGATTAGAATCAATGCGTTGAGACTTTTGCGATGATGTATACATTATAAGGAATTTACTTAAATATAAAATGGTTAAACAATATGATTGTATCATAGTTATGGTTAAATTAATTTACTTTCAACCGTTTAACCAATTTTGTTTCTTTATTTTTATTATCAAGATGACTTCTTCATAAGTAATTTTGGCAATATAGGAAGCCCTTTTCTGGTTGGTAGTTGAAGTAATGTTCAAAATTGTTACTGTCCGGCTCGATTCAAAATGCTGTAGGTAGCTACCCTCGTAGTTAATTTGGTGTTCTGTTAAGTACTAAAGGATACTAGATGAATTAGGTGTTTGAATTATTTTAGTATTTTGTTGTGGCATGATTTAGTTGGTTACTCAAAATTTTTAAGATGGAAACTCTAGAAATAAAGTGAAATTCAGGTATGTTGAATTAAAACAGTCATAGGAAGGTTTTAAAGTTACACAGATATTCAAGGTCCACATTCCAAGATTTGGAACACATTGATGAGAATGATTAAATTTTGATTCAAGTACCTATATAAATCGCTTCACATACTATAACAACCCACATAATATAAATCTTGTGTGGAACCTTGATTCCATTAGGTGTGAATACGTATTTAGTACACTACCTACAATTTATTGCGAGTCACTATTAATAAATAATAATTCTCAAGTTTAAAATTTACTGCATAGTTGTCAACAACTGCAAATTAAATTGCGCCGTCAGGCAAATTTAGTCGTCCCGGCGTGATAACAGTAAATTGATATCATTTGAAATGTCTTCATAACAAGCTAAGATGGTGTCCTATGTCTTCTATTCCACGTACAGAATAGCATATATGGCAACCTTCGGCTAACGGCATACTTTGTTATGATTATGTAGACTCCTACAAAATATTCCTATAACTACTTAGCCAAGTAGGTAGGTACTTACATACCTAATTAGTAACCGAATGGCAAATAATTTTCATTTAAATCAGTCATTCAGACGTACGAGAGTGTACAATAACAAAAAACGGAAATTTTGTATAAATAAAAGCCTTCATTTACTTAAATTAAATTCGTTTCGAATTCGGCAGTATAAACAAAGACGAACTTTGCATACAAATATTTTTAATACCTAAACATAATTTGCAAATTCAAACAAAGCCTCACCACAGATGTTCGATGTTCCTACCTATTATCTATGCCACTCTACGCTGAAATTGATTGACTGACAACATTTGATACGACTCTACATTTTACTTGCTTTAGAATAAATGGAAAATCACGATCATACTTCATCATACTTTATACAACTTTATTTTAGATGGAATTGCATTATTTGGTACACTGCACACAATGCTGTAGGTAGTAAGACAAGCTGCTAAATTAATTTTCAGATGACCCCACACGGTGACATAATTTATGAGTTAATAGCTTTACCAATTGCAATTGTTTTTACGTTGATCACAATGCGGATTAACAAGTCTGTCTTCTGTCTTTCATATTACATACCTAATTCATATGGTAATTAATTATTACTACCCACATAGCCACATAGGTACTAAAAATTTTCATCTATCCAAACGGGTTGGCTAGGAGAGAATACCTCTTGGACTTAAAGCTGCCTATCGTTAACCTAATTTGTAGATCTTAAAATAGTTTCAAATTATATAAATTACCACGTGTATCTTTAATGAAGAAAGACAGAAATAGGTATGCATTTTGTTATAAAAAAGCAGGAAGTCCGATATTATGGTAGAAGCAGGTCTCCACTTGCCCTGACTGCGCCCAGCCGTATGTATGTCAGAGGTCCCGTCGATAAGGCACGTTCATTGTATTAGTTGCAGTTTATGTTCCCAATCAGATGGTTACGATTGGATACACATTTTTAAATTAATATTGTGATATCTAGAATCTTAAGTACCTAGCTTAGGGTCAATTATAATGAAAGCATTATTTTTTTACACTGCACTGTACACGAGTAGGTAGATAGGTAGGTATAATAGGATATTTAGGTTGGTTCCTGCCATTAACGCATCTGTAATGTTAATGTAGAAAATGATCAAATTACCAATGATTACCAAATATTACATGAATGTATCATCTTTCCAAAAACTATTTTTTTATATATTTAAGAACAATTTAGTATTTAATTTAACCACAAGATTATAACAACTGCTAAACATTACGATACGATTCCCTTAAGTAAAAGCAAAGCTAATGTTCATTTCTGCTTTAATTGAGAAGCTCTACATAATAATCTGATACATACATTTTAAAAATGTTTCAAATATCCAAATGTATTCCAGGTGGTCTGCAACCAGACATTATGCAACTGTGCGGGTATAAAGGGCGACCAAGGGAATGTCGGGCCACCAGGAATTCAAGGAATCCAAGGCGATTACGGCTTAGATGGACCAGAAGGTCGAATGGGGCCACAAGGAGAAATTGGAGACTGGGGGGACCAAGGTGAACCCGGTGACAAAGGAGAAAGGGTATGTAATATAATAATTAGGAACAATGTACCTACTGTGAAGTACTGTGTACTAAAAAACAGGTATAATTAATATTTTATAATTTTAGGGTCCCGAAGGGCGCTACGGTCCCAGAGGATACGCTGGTCCGCAGGTATAATAAATGGTTTATGATTTAATGTCAATAAATAAATACGATTAGCTTATTCAATAACTGCAACTTTTCTAGACATAATAAAAATATCTTTAAAAACTTTTTAAAATCTTCTAGGGTCCGCAAGGATTGGAGGGTATTAGAGGATTTTTTGGGTTAGATGGCTGCAGCGGAGTAGATGGTATGGTGGGGCCTATCGGAAGGACCGGATTTCCGGGTGGCAGAGGAACACCAGGACCTCAAGGTGAAAAAGGTGAACAAGGTCTAGCTGGAGAAGGTGGTGTCAACTCAAGAGGCGCAAAGGGAGATCAGGGCATACAAGGCCTACCTGGTAAAGTTGGTCTTCCTGGGCCCACTGGATTTAGAGGAGATAGTGGATTTCCTGGCGATAGGGGCGATCAGGTGAGCAATTTTACTGTTTAGATCAAAAGTCGAAGTAATAAATTATGTTCTCCCTACTACTACTTTTTTAGTTTTTTATTAAATTGTTATTCAAGTTTTAATCAAACTTATATCAAGTTTGAAATCATTATAGAAAAAAAATAAGTTGTTTTTTACAAACACTTCATCAATCCGTATATTAATGTTTTTAAATTATTTGTGTGAAGAATTGGAGAACAGTAAAATTGACAATCGAAGTATTGTAACTATTTAGGGACCAATGGGCTTCCGAGGAGAAATCGGCTATCGAGGAGATGCAGGCGAAGATGTAGTTGGACCTCCTGGTGAAAAAGGAAATCAAGGTGAAATCGGTGAACCAGGGAGACCAGCTCAAATTATTCACGTAGGACAGGTGCAAGGAAACGTAACAGTCATAGCAAAAGGCATCAGAGGAGAAAAGGGATTAAAAGGTATGCAAGGCGTCAAAGGAATTAAAGGAGACATCGGCTCAATTGGTGCACCTGTAAGTATAATGGCATTATTGCTCTTACACTTTTATTACGTATATTAAAAAAATAAAATGAAGTAACTTCTATAAAACATTAACACAGTATCTATCGGATAAGATAGGAAGGTAATAATTATCTATGAAAATAGATTATCTATGAGAATTAACAATCATTAATGCTACACAATGTACCTAGGTGTTTTATAGAATACTGAATTACCCCTGGTGTTAATAATAATTGTCTAACTAATCTTGCTGCGAATTTTATGTAGGCCATAACATTCTTAATTTATGTTTTAGGGTCCATATGGTATGAATGGTGCACAAGGATATAAGGGTGACCAAGGTGATGAAGGCCCGAGAGGAAAATTAGGGCCACGGGGCCCTCTAGGTGTCCCGGGTCCTAAAGGGGATAAAGGAGCACCTGGGTATCAAGGAAGAGATGGTGAAGATGGACCTAAAGGAGATGTAGGAGATGCTGGTAGACTAGGTATACCCGGTGAACAAGGGCCTGTGGGTGAACCTGGCTTATATGACGAAACTCTAGACGAACCATTACTACCTGGACCCATGGGCCCTCAAGGCCCCATTGGTTATCAAGGACCTGAAGGGTTTCCAGGAGCAGACGGTGCTCCAGGATTACCGGGCATAGTTGGTCCATCAGGTTTACCTGGTATGAAAGGTCTTCCTGGAAGACTTGGAAATCCGGGTACTTCGCCTAAAGGTGAACCAGGAGATGATGGTTTTAAGGGATTACCAGGACTTCGTGGTCCGTCAGGTCTTCCAGGATTACCTGGATCAATTGGCGCTAAAGGTTTCAAAGGTTTGACAGTAATTGGTCCAGATGGTGAAGAAGGTATACCCGGTATTGACGGCGTACCTGGTTTGCGAGGAGAAAGAGGAGACACTGGTCTTGTCGGCCCACCTGGCTTCCCCGGAAATGGTGTTTATAGAGTGGGGCCACCTGGCGAAGATGGCTTGCCGGGATTCCCTGGTCCACTTGGTGATCCTGGACGCCCAGGTTTCCCCGGCTTTCCTGGAAATAAAGGAGAACGTGGTGATGACTGTCCATATTGTCCGTCAGGTATTTAAATAAAATGATTATCTTTTGAATTTTCCAAGTCTACAATATCATCATCATCCCAACCCATAACTTTAGCACTGTTGGGCTCAGGTCTCCACTCACAGTGTGGGGGATACAGGCCATATTTCACCACACTGGCCTTATGCGGATTGGCAGACTTCATACACCTTTGAGAACTTTATGGAGAACTCTCAGGCGTGCAGGTTTCCTCACGATGTTTTCCTTTACCGTAGCAAGTAATAATTAAGTGCCTAATACGCACATAACTTTTTTTTTAATTAGAAGTGCGTACCGGGGGTTTAAACCTAGAAACTCCCGTACGAGAGTCCAACGTTCAAACCAATAGTGTATCACGGCTACGACTAGGCTATCAAGTCTAAAATATATTGAAATATAAAATTAGTTAATAATAAAAATAAAGACTAACTTTGGTTGAAAACCAAACACGAACGAAGTGTTAGGCACTCCATACCTACAAAGTAGATTATAATGTGTTTTATTACCCGACTACGGCGAAGCAAAAAGGAGGGTTATAATTTTTGACCGGTATGTATGTGTGTATGTATGTATGTATGAATGTTCATCTGTTCCCCCCTAACTCCCCAAACTACTGGTTACAATTTGATAAGTGGGGTATCATTAGAAGCGTCTCGTTATTCCGCTGGTTATAGACTACATACAATTCTATAAAATTGATTATGGCGCCCTCTGAAAGCCAAAAAGTCGTGAATAAAAAAATGAAGTATTTCTGATTATACCGTGCTTGGTATTAAATTAAAGGGCATAATTAGCATATTTAAAAAATATATATATCGTATACTTTTACTCGCGGATTTGCTCACATAAACTATAAATATAAAAAATTCACACCTCCATATCTTCTATGCCTACCGTTTCCTGGTCCTAAAATCTTCACTAACTGTCATCTATCAATATTTTCTTAGTTTTTAGAGCATTTTTTTTCGTAGTTGGGTTTCAGTTTTTAAACTTTTTTGCTTGTTAAATACATAACAGCGGATGACGTCCTGTATGTAATACATACCTAATGCATAATACAAGTGCACTGTTTAAATTATTTTTCTTTAAATAGAACGAGCTGTTGCCCGCAGCTTTGCTTGCGGAAATTATAGTTTTGCGGTGATATTTACCCCTTTAAGGGTTGATTTAAAAAAATCGTTGATTAGGTTTTTTATTCCTTTAAACCATAAACCCGAACACGAATTTTCAAACTGCTAGCTTTAAAATTTGGTTAATTTTCATACAAACTTTCAACCCCTATTTCACCCCCTTAGGGGTTGATTTAAAAATTTTTTGAAATTCGCACTTCTTAGCTCAGTATCGAA
>LGAG01000038.1:1495369-1516290 GCA_001278395.1 Lerema accius | reverse complement strand
CCTCTACACCACACCGTGCCACAATATAAACAGACTAAGGGACTGTTTCACAATCGTTGAGTAAAGTTCTAAGTAAGCTACTTTGAACTTATTTGCACGGTAAACCAGTAAATTGTGTTTCACAATTTCACTTTAATTTACGGATGATTTTGAAACGTATAGAGAGTTAACGGAAGGATTTACTCTCTGAGTAGCTTACTTTATAAATAACTAATGACATCTTTACTTATAGATTGTAAAACAGACCCTTACAATAGTAAAACCCATGTAACTTCGTTTCTGACACCTACGCTCTGCGCGCACATATCTTTAATACTTAGTTCTAAAACACTTCCGTATTTAACCGAACCGAAATCTGAGTCAGTACAACAGTACTCTAACTTTACTATATCTGTAGCAAAATGATAATATTCTCAATATAATATATTTACCGACTGAACATTGTGTGTACAGATGTCCCGACAAGATGTACAGTTTCTTTATTCGTGACGGCGGCGCCTTCCGCGATGCTTCCATATTCGCCAACTAAACAGATAGGTATTTTGAAATTATATCAGTAAATACCTGCATTACAATAATATACTTTGTTTATATAAAAAAAAAATTATATATTTATACGTAATACGGTGATCGATCACTAAGTAGTACTTAGTTGTTACTATAGAACTTTATAACACAAGTAAAGTTTATTAAAAGTGGCACTTCAGTACTTTACTGTATACCTCGTTTTTTTCGTCGTGACATAAAAGGTAAACAATCTTGGCACTACTTTTATTCATTTCATTAATTTAAAAAAATATTTAGTAGTGTAAAGAAATGTAATTTAACATTAAATCATTGTTTATTCTTTAATTTTTTTTAATTTGTGTCTGTCTTATTTTTAAATCGATAATTACAATAACAAGACACTGTAAGATTGTTTACCTTTTATGTCACGACGAAAAAAATGAGGTATACTTGAGTACATACCTGGTAGGCCATCGCCGCGGCCTGAGCTATCTTCCCGCTCTCCTTGAGTTGTGTGATGGCCTGGATCGACGGCAACTGATTGTTTACGTCGTTCTTGTCATCAAAGTACATCTGTTTCGCCAGACCCTCCTACAACAGTTCATAAATACATTTTAATTATATCTTCTTAGACTCCTTACTAACTATTCTACTTTAGTTTAGGAATAGATTACGTATGATATTGTAAGCGCTTTGGCCAGATTTACTTGATTAAAAGACTAGCCGTGATTAATTAATCTTTTAAATCAATGACAATGCAAAATTCCATGTCAGAATAACAGTGATACAGGGTTTATGTACCAATTTAATTGTTAAATTAAAATAAATTTCTTATACCTTTGGTAGTTTCGGTGTGGATGCACTTAACTTGATAATGGCGTCATTGTCCTCCAAAGCCATGTAACATTTCTTCAAACTCTCGGTATTATTAGACATTTTATAATATTCTATCGCACCAGTCCTGATATCGACCAAATATAAGTAAAATTAGGTCACATGACTATATTTTTGGATGAATGAATGAATCACAAATTTAATTTTAATAATTTTACATGTTTCAGGAATTTAATGAGGAATCAAGCTTATAGACTTTCTATGAAAGTCAAATTAAAAAAAGCTTATCTAATAGTAAAGGGGTCGTTCAAGTGTTATGTAACTCAATTTGGGAGGTCTTGTAAAATGTTATGATGCGTTACATAAGTTCGAACAACGCGTTACATAAGTTCGAACAACGCGTTACGTAACATTATTATTATGGCAAAATGGCAACATTTTTGGATAAAAAATTTCATTTTTGAGTTATGCAACATTTTTTTACAGAAAAACGTTACGGTACGTTACGTAAGGGGAGGGGAGGGGCAAAGTGTAAAAAATGTTGAAATTTTGCATTACGCAATTATTGAACATTTCCAAAAGACAAACACCTTTCAAGAACCAGAGACACGTTTTAGTGATCCATTCTCGCACATATCTTTCTGATTACGGTGAACACAGTTAATTTGAAAAAGAATTCAATGTTCTACTTTTACGCATTTCAAATATCGCAGGTACTTTCGTACTCACCAATTCTGTCTATCAAGGTAATAATCTCCGATATGACTGTAAGCCTGCTTGATTTGCGCGTCAGATGTATTGACAGACATCTTCAGCAGCTCCACCACACGGAACCAATGTCCTAGCCGCTTCCGTAAAGCTATTGCCAGGTCTCTGAAACAAGAGGATAGTAGAGTGCTTTATATCACGTTGTATATACAAACGAATACAAGAAACTTCTAGGTTCATAAAACTGTAGGGGCACGTCGTCTATAGAAATATGAGCGCGCTCCCTACATAGAAACACTGAACACGCCACACGCACACTGAGAAAGCGACCAATGACAATGCATTACGTCACACACATCGTCGAGAAGTATGGCCAATCAGATGAGCTATCCTAGATCGCGCTATCGAAACATTCTACGATCCCTGCATATATACAATGGCCCGAAGTTAGCGGTCGGGCCGCGTTCCCCAGGCAGCGACAACGCCTGGCGGAGATCTCTACTTTTCCTCCACAAAACATTAGGGGTTTGGAGCTTTGTGGCTTAATCATGTGGCAATGTTCGTATAAGTGTTCCCGATCGATGTTTACAAAATTATTCGTACGCCGCCATTTTGAAAAAATAATCAAAATGGCGGCCGGGCACACTAAGCCAGGCTTCATATAAAAACGTTTATATAAGAACGCTGTACGAAATCTTACCTTCTATCTTCACTGATATATATTTTTTCAGCAGCATCGAAATCTTTAAAGTAGGCTGAAATTTCTGCCTTCTTTAATGCATTAGAATGCAGAGCATTCACTCGAGCTACAAATCTAATTCCCGCGTAATCATTTCGCCGCACGAACGCCGCCTCCGCCGTTTCTAAAGCGGATTCCGATTCGAAGTCCTTTAGAGCAGCTTCCGCTAGTAACAACCTAAAAAATGTAAAGGTTTTTAAATATTTATGAATACAATTATTTTTAAAAGGGCTTTTTAGCGCTACATGCCATTTCTATAATTGTCTATGAATCTATAACTGAAAGTTTGTCTGTGTGTTTACAAGAGCATCACGCCAAAACGGCCGGTTAGTTCACTCTATCAAAAGTTATTACAATTTAAAGTTTATACGGGATTTCTCTAACTGAAGAGCCCTAATCTAGAATACTTTTTGTTTAGGGAAACATTTTTGTTACCGCGGGATAACAGGTAAAAAGTACACCGAAGCAAAGCGAGGGCGAGTCACTAGTTTCTGAATATAATTGTTATTTTCTATCTATAGAATTTAGTCGCTTGTTAACACACCAAAGTTGTGGATGAGGATTGTCCTTGATGAAATTTTCAGCTTCCTTTAATCCAACTTTGTCAATGAGTTGTCGGGTGTCCCGCAACGACTTCACTTCCACTCGCACAATGTGCTGCGGAGTGCACTTGTCCGTTATATTGTCAAGCAAAGCCATTGTTATTTCTAATTCCTGAAATCATTGTTAAAATCACTACTTAAACGTATACCTCGTTTTTTTCGTCATGATATAAAAGGTAAACAATCTTGGCACAACTTTTATTTGTTTCATTAATTTTAAAAAATATTTAGAAGTACACAAAAATTTATTTTAACATTAAATTATTGTTCATTCTTTTGTTTTTTTTTTAAATTTATGTCTGTCTTATTTTGAAATCGATAATTACATTAAAAAGACACTGTAACATTGTTTACCTTTTAAATCACGACGAGAAAAAAACGAGGTAAGTATATACATGTTCATCTGTTCCCTCTTAACTCCTAAACTACTGGTCATAATTTGATAAATGGGGTATTATTAGAAGCGTCTCGTTATTGAAGTCTGTTAAAAAAGTACCTTAAATTTACACAAATATCCCTGCATAGTGAGCGGTTCCTCGGGCTCCGAGTCCCGTATGACGTAGAGCCGAGCCTTCTCCGCCACGGCCAGCATGTGCGAGTTGTCGGCGGCCCAGCGCGCGCTCCACACCTCCTTGCGCAGCGCCTGCCCCACCGCTATGTTGTTGGCCATGTCCGTCTCCATTATGTATAATGACCCCAGCTGGTCGATCACGTAGAACTTACTGAAAATTATAAAGTTATATAATGAATAAAACTAGTGTGAGAGTCCAACACGAATTATCACATTAATATGATTTTAACAATAATTTATGGGTAAAATTAAAATTTGAATTTTAATTATTATTTTCTAAATTATGAATTATCATTTTATTTATAATAACAAGTAAGTAAGACTTATAATGATTGTATTAGATTGCATATATCTTATTTCTCAAAGTAAAGTGAGTATTTCAAATGTAATTAGGTATATTTTGAATGGTCTAGTCTGAATGGGTTTACAAAAATTGGAAAAAGTTCTAAAGATACAATAAATCTATAATCAACATTTTTACAACGCATAATATTCCCAACCCCAAAATTTTCCAAACCAAAATGTACTTTAAGCACTGTTTGAACATCTGTCCTAAACGGTACCTTGAATTTGAATTGAGCCCGAGTTTATAAGGTTTAGTGTTGATGTTGATGGTCGTGATCTTCTTGAAGTTGACCAGGGAGAAGAGCAGCATGGTCCCCGAGTGTCTCCCGACCAGCAGGTGGCTGTCCGAGCACGTGATGCAGCTGATGGAGTCGTCCACGAACCCACCGTCCCCGCTCACTGCTGATCCATCAGCGTGGTACAGTTGCTCGTTGATACCTGATTTAAACAGGTAGGAATGTAATAATTAAAAAAAAACTTGGTTGCTAAAAAATTTTTAATGGGTTGAAGGCGCCGTCATAATAAAATACTATATAGCCTACTAACTTTCCGCCCGCGGCTTTGCCCGCGTGGAATTCGCGCAAGATTTTCGCGATAAATCGTATCCTATGTCCTTTCCCAAAGTTCTCATCTTCATACCGAATTTTATCAAAATCGCTTAAGTTGTTTAGGCGTGAAAGTGTAGCAGACAGACAAACGGACCGAATTACTTTCGCATTTATAATAATATTATAGTAGGGATGTCCCCCTCACAATAAAGACGAATTATTATAAAAGACACCTCACATGTTGTAACCCACCAAGCCGTGCGATGTATAGCGTGCCAAAAAAATTAATACACAAACATACATACGCTAGAAAAAAAACAATACCAGAAAGATCTGGCGTAATGAAGTGGAATTAGAATAGCATTAGCATTATATTAGTATTTCTGAGAAATTAACTTTGCCAGTCATAGTGTAACTTACGTGGTCTAGACGGTGTCGAAAACCTCCAAATAAGAAACGAATCCTTCGACGCAGCTACTGCTATTGCTTTGGTATTTAAAGTGACATATGCCACGGGTATTGATATGCTTTTAGCTACAACAGAATAATGACAATCAGAATTGTTAGGATTTATAAAACAAAATATTAACCTATTTACCCCCAACGAAATGTTAGTCACTTACCATCGCACTGTATCCCTTGCTGGTTGGATATAATCAGCATGTTCGGAGTGGCTATCACACAGTATTCATCTACTCCGCACATGTCAATAACATCGGGAATACGATTTATCCATGACTGAAATAGATCAATTGGATGTGTTAGGCAGGCAGGTAAAAACATTACTTGAGAATCTACATCGAACTTACTAATCGTCATGAAAGCTCACAATTGCATTGTCTTTTAAGACACTGCAAATGCAAGGGTCAGAGAAGAAATATAAGATTTCCTTTGACCTATTTTCCTCTTTGAGTCTTTATTCCGTTGAATACCTACTTCAATATTACAAAAACATAACTTTACCTGATGTGTAATGGTGTCCCAAAAAGTAACCGTTTCGTTGCCAGATACGTAAGCTAAAGTATTCCCGTAGTAAGCGTACTTGTGATCTGGCTTTACGTTTGCAAAGTATATAAATGAATCAATAGCAATGGCGAGTCGCAGCGACCGCTTCTCCCAGGACAACGCCTTCATCGCGCCCGCCGGCACACGGAGCGTTCGAATGTGCTAGAAAATTGAAAAGTCCTATAAAAAACGTTATAATACAGACCGCACATGATTATGTAATTCGTGATTTTATTTTCTTTCGTTACTCATATTAAGTTTTTAATTGATAACTGACTAATCCCATTAGATAATAGCAAGTCATGATAATTATATTCGAGAGCAATAGTAGTATAAGTAACACTTCAACATAGAAACATTAACTCTTTCTTCTAATACTGCCACTTCGACACAAGCAAACGAATATAGTAAAAAGGTTTATAATGATCATTATAAACGTATTATAGTAAGTTAAAAATTAAAAATGATACCCATATCCTTAGATAAGGTACCTACCTCTCCATAGGCAGAGAAGAATTGGACGGCATTAGCATTATCTTGGGTGAAGCCAGCAGTGGCCAGGACGGTGCCATTGTGATTCCAGCGACAATCGACGATCGTCATATTTGTTTCCACAACCACACTATCTGTTAACAGTTCAGATATAAATATTCAAAGATTATGCTCAAACTTCGTTTTTGATACAGTTATAACATAAATAAAATGGGATTTTAACCTTCTTCAGAGCAATTTCTCATGAGCATTAAAACCCCACTTTTGTACGAAATCACCAACACTGGCCTATTCGAGGGGGCTCTGCCGGAATACCAATCGACGCTTACAATGTCCATTGAGCCAGTAACACCATTTTTTGCAACAGGCATCTGAAATAATTATATCATATTCACAATCTAGAAGTTAAATGTCTCTCTCATTGTATACATTTTTATTGTGTTTACTTCAGAAAATGGGTCTGCGATTTTATAAAAAAAAAAGTTGATATCGATAATTTGTGTTTTAACTGTATAAATAAACATTACAAGAACAGTATGTTATTCTCTTTCCACCTAATCATAGTCTGATAATGAAAATATATCAAAACCATAAATGTACTGACTGTAAAATTTCCCTGTTCATCATATAAATGCAATTCTCCATTTGTAAATGCAAACAGTAGTTGAGAATTATCGGGCGACCACTGTACTGCCCTTAAACCTGGTCCTTTAATATCTTTTCCCCATACTCGAGCTCCATCCACTGAGCCAACAATTACTGCTCCTGGAATTCAGACAGTCAATATGTTAAAAATTTAGCTTTAAAATTAAATAAAGTACAGTGTTGTATAGATAAGTGTGCCACTTATAAGGTAATACTTAAAAGGTAATAATTTATTACCTTTTTTTTCAAATATGATAACATTTTTTTTTGTACAAACAGGGATTTTAGCTAGAATTTCAACTGGGACTTTTGGTATATTTTGTCTCATTTAGCACCATTCAAAAAATAAAAATAATTAAGAGCTATCAGAAATTACCATCTTCATATGCAATACAAATTTTCTGCCCATCAGATCCCCAAGCCATACTTGCTACCGTAGACTTGTTTCTATTATTTATCATTTCTTCATACCATGATCCCTGTGAAATAAATTGGAAGTGTTTATAATTGGAATCAATAAAAATTTAATGTTGCCATTTTAAATTTCTATTGGCCATAAACATCCATAAAACACAAATTTATAAAAAAATTGTAAGTAATCAGCCTAAAATTGTGCTAATAATGTTAGAGGGAATATTATTAAAAAAAAACTGTACCTTATAGAGCATCCACACAATGATAACCCCGTGTTCATCACTTGTAGTCAACTTCTGGAATACCTCATTCCATACGGCCACATGAAGACGACCAGTGTGTCCTTCTAAACTTAGATTCATTGACAGATTTCCACCACCACTTGCTGAGGAACAAGTTAATAAAGAAATTTATAATTTGGATGCAGTTTAAACAACCTTTCAAAGTCAAAAGGTTTATATTTATTGAAAGAGTACAAACATGTTTCATAAATAGCCAAACATACAAGAACTATTAACAATTATTACAAAAAAGTTGTTTTAGTGAAAATCACTTACAAGACTTAATATGACTGGAAAAACATAATGTATATATAATTTTAAATACAATAAGACTTGCTTACCAGACTCTAATTTCAACACTTTTAACATGCCTTCTTCCCCACCTACAGCTATGTATCCAGATGAACGGTTCCATGATATACAAGTCACAGTGGATTGTTTCGGTATCGCTATCTGTAATCATTTTCATGACTATAGTTTATTAAAAAAAAGTACATTGCAACTATTTTGAACATAACAGTTAAAATAAGTATACCTTTTTGCTCATATAAACGAACATTTTGGAAATTTTATGATGATGACTGAGCTAATGAAATTCTGGTTCTCTTTTAATTTAATTTATGTGCAGGACCAGAGAAATTATTATTGTAAATTACAATTAGTTAGTAAATCTTATAGCACTTAAAAACGAAGATTTCTTGAATAAGAAAATACAATACTTCCTTGGAAATTTACTTTTCCAACCAAAAGGTATGTATCATACATTTGTAACCACTTTATCACTGAGTTTATTTTCAATATTCTATCGATAATTCCATTATTTCCATTACAAAAAGTTTATGTTTACGATAGCCGGCTATTCACTCGTTGCTAAGATACCAAAACAGACTAAAAAACACAGACTAAGAATACTAGAATGCTAACGCACTAAAAAATAAAATACTACGCTACAGATTATTAACTACAACTATTCCATCAGTGACATTTAGATCATGTGATCGCTGCCAAATGTCTGTCTTTTGACATTAAACGAAGCTTAAATTGTCAAAACATGTGTTTTTCCTGATGTTGTCAAATTCGAATAAAATCAAAATAATCGATCGGTACTATTCATAAGTTTTATAGCTAAAAATTATTATGTGAAATTGTGAATGTGAAAATATGTTAGATACCATCGTAAATAGCACTCAAAGTTAAAGTGATGATACTATATGGCACTAACGTAGAGAATAGAATAGATGCACAATGGAATTTTACTTTACTATTATTAAAATTTTGTTTCTTGATTGAACACAATCTTTTCAACCATTTGGCGAAATAACAAATCTGCAAAAATTCTGTTGAAAAACATAAGAATGTTAGGAAGGAAGCAAAGTTTAAAGGGCGAGGCAGTCCTCGCAGATTATGGGCCTGAGGAATCATTGAATGAAAGTGCAGACATCGAGTGGGTAAATAAAGTAAGTACTCTCCACTATACCTCGTTTTTTTCGTTGTGATATAAAAGGTAAACCCTTTTAAATAAACTCTTTACCAGTATTTAACCTTAAGTAGTAAGTTTATCTAACCTTAATGAAATATTTGTATATGTATATCTTTTACAGGTATGGGTGAGAAGAATATTAAGATTCTGTGCACTCATAAGTTTAGTTTCTGTTTCTCTCAATACACCAAAAACTTTTGAGAAGTACCCATTTCTGCAGACAACAACTTTTGCCATGGACTGTAGTGTCACCTTATTATTTACTGCTGAGATGATTGCAAAAATGCACATTAGGGGAATCCTAAAGGTTTGTTAAATATTGTTAGATTGTTAATAGTAAATTTATTGTATTATGATATGTATTTATTGATAAGTAAAAGTCATTTAATACATTTCAGGGTGATGTTGCATACTTAAAAGATCATTGGTGCCAATTTGATGCTTCTATGGTGTTTCTCTTGTGGGTGTCTGTCTTACTACAGATGTTTGAATTGACTGGAATTGTGCCAAGATATAGCTACTTGAGTATATTGAGAGCCCCTCGCCCTTTAATAATGATAAGATTCCTCAGGGTATTCTTGAAGTTCTCTATGCCAAAATCAAGAATCAATCAAATTTTCAAGTAAGTTATTTAATTAACAATTAATTCAAGTCATATTAGAAAAAGCAAAAGACTGCAGAGTATATTAATTCAAATATTTTTTTGCAGGAGATCAAGCCAACAGATTTACAATGTGACTTTGTTCTTCTTATTTTTTATGTCTTTATATAGTTTGTTGGGTGTGCAGTTCTTTGGAGAATTAACTCATCATTGTGTCAGAAATACAACAAACCCAGAGTAAGTAATTTCATAAACAACAACAACATTTTAATTTAAGTAATGTGTATTTTGACATGCTTTATAATATCTTTGTTGACATTTCTTTCAGTGAAATAACTATAAATTCTTTAGCTATTCCTGACACATTTTGCTCTCCAGAACCTAACTCTGGCTATCAGTGTCCTTCTTCAATGAAATGCATGAAGCTAAGATTGTCTAAATATATAATGGGATTCAATGGTTTTGAAGAATTTGGTGAGTAAACTTATACAAATAAAATATTGTAATATATGACAGGAACATTAAACACGAACTTATTTGCAAAATTATGCAAGTTTTGTGACTTGTTATTTTTCCTTTTTTCAGCTACAAGTTTATTTACTGTATATCAAGCATCTTCTCAGGAGGGCTGGGTGTTTATAATGTACAGAGCTATTGATTCTCTACCTACCTGGAGATCTGCCCTTTACTTCAGGTATAAGAAAAAAAATTTTGTACATTAAATCCTCATTTGTTATTTATTTCTATGCAGACCTATATTTAAGACATTGTAATATTATTTTTCAGTACCATGATCTTCTTTTTGGCTTGGCTAGTGAAGAATGTGTTCATAGCAGTTATCACAGAGACATTTAATGAAATAAGAGTTCAATTTCAACAAATGTGGGGTGTTCGGAACCCTATTACTAAAAGTAGTACTACTCAGTTCTTCACTGGTGATGACAATTCTTGGAAACTAGTCACTATTGATGAAAACAAGCACTCAGGTAAAAAATTACATTGATAAAGATACAATGTAGTGATAATTGGCATTTGCTTGCTAGAATATTGCTGAATTGAATGACTACTTGACATATTCAATTTTTTTAGGTACAGCCCCTGAAATATTCCACAAAATGTTACGCTCAGCCTATTTCAGGCTTTTGGTCATGGGTGTAGTTCTGGCCAATGGAGTCATTACTGCCACTATGAATTTTAAACATGATGACCATCCTAGAGACTTCTTTTACGAAAAATACTATTATATTGAGGTATAGCATCAACTTTGGTATTTATTTGGATATCATTTTTAATATGACTTATTTAAAAATAAATTATAACTATTACAGATTGCATTTACAATATTTTTGGACCTGGAAGCATTGATAAAAATTTGGTGTTTGGGTTGGAAGGGTTACTTCAAGCACTCTGTTCATAAATTTGAATTGCTGTTGGCCATTGGAACAACTATTCATATAATTCCTCAGTTGTATATGTCAGCTTTTACATATTTTCAGGTAAGCTTAAGTTACTATAAGATTTATATTTTGTATTGTTTTATTGTAATATCTGTCTGTCTGTACTGTTTTTACCATAACGTTACATTTTTTAACCTTTTAATAATTTAAAAATATATTTACAGGTTCTTCGTATAGTAAGATTAATAAAAGCTTCACCATTATTGGAAGGTTTTGTATACAAAATATTTGGTCCAGGCAAGAAACTCGGCAGCCTAATTATATTCACTATGTGCTTGCTCATAATAAGTTCTTCGATTTCAATGCAGCTGTTCTGTTTTTTGTGCGAATTTACTAAGTTCGAAACATTTCCAGAGGTAATTCATATTTTTTAAATATTCAGTATATTGGATTTTTTTATGGCTTAAAACCTGTTCTTTTTTTGTATTCAGACTACCTTTTGTAATAATGAAATTATCTGATGTAATATTTTTTTTATTTTTAATTAATTGTTACATGGTCAACAATTTTTTCACTTTATAAATTAGATTTAGAACTTAATATCTTAAATGCCATTTTTATTCCAGGCGTTCATGTCTATGTTTCAAATATTGACTCAAGAAGCGTGGGTGGAAGTGATGGACGAGACCATGGTGCGCACCAGTCAAACACTCACCCCTCTTGTTGCCATATATTTTATACTGTATCACTTGTTTGTCACATTGGTATGTATTGTATAAGTGTTAATAAATTTTCCTCATAATTGCTTTGGCTTACTGTTTCTATTAAAAAATTTACGAATGTTTTCTAATATCGAATTGCTTCTCAATCGATGGAATCTATTTCTATTTATTGTTACGATTAACATACTTTAAAAGTTGTATCCTTTTCTATAAAAGGATCATAAAGTATGTAATTACACTGATTAATACATTCCAAATTGTTGTAATTTTAGATAGTGCTGTCGCTTTTCGTAGCAGTTATTTTGGATAATCTCGAACTCGATGAGGACATAAAGAAGTTAAAACAGCTGAGGTACCGTCAACAAAGTGCTGAGATTAAAGAAAGCCTACCATTCCGCCTGAGAATATTTGAAAAGTTTCCTGATAGTCCACAAATGACTAAGTTACATAAAGTCCCCGGTGATTTCAATTTGCCGAAGGTAATTATTATCATTATTAATTTAATTTTGAAATTATGTTATAAAATACATACCGGTTAAAATCATAACGCTCCTTTTGGCTTCGCCGTACTCGGGTAAAAAATTTGTTAAATTACTGTGAAAAGAATGTTTAAATTTCAATGGCAGAACGTCAAAATGTAACCAGTTAATTCCGTGCAATAAAACGTTTCTATTTGGTATCGATGTCAATGTCTATTTATCTGTTCGGGCATCACGCATAAACCGTTAAACCGATTTAGGTTAAACCAGCATGTTCGCGTAGGAGAACAGATTTGATAAAAATTGATTTTATATTTTGTAACACACAGGTACGTGAGTCGTTCATGCGCCAGTTCGTGTGCGACGCGGAAGGCGAGGAGGAGGGCGGGGTGGACACGTCGCGGCGCGCCTTCCAGTACATCGGCGCCGACAAGATCTCGTTCCCGTACCGCAAGCGCTGCCTCGTCAAGACGCTCGTGGTGGCGCCACCGTCGCAGCGACCTAGCTCCGCGCTGCGAAGACATGTTGTCGCAGCTATCATCAAGTTGGTTCACGTTACTTTCATTAATTTTGCTGTTTATGGTTTTGATTGTTGATAAGCTAAACTGTTGATTTTTTTTTCATTTTTGTTATATTTTTTTCTGTATTTTTAGTTTTGTTTTTATTATTATTTATTAACTTTTTTACAGGTTGAATGTTGAAAAGACTCTAGTATGAAAAAGGTAGATTTGTTTTTTTTTATTAGTATTAATTTTTCTCTTTTTGGTCTTTAATTTTTGTTGCTCATCAAATGCTGGTGTTTAAAATATTTCCACTATATTATTTGGTATTTTCAGTGACTCCAATAATCATCGTCGGCTCGTACTGGGAGATTCCGCAATGCTGGCCACTGGCGGCAAGTCTGGCCTCAAGTCGCAAGGGACTGTTTCCAGCGCTAAGCAACTTCGCGTCGATCAGAAAAAGTTAACATCTTTTAGTAATATTGTCACCAATTTATTGTCTTCATTCTTGTATTTTTTCACGTTTATCTATATTCGATATCAATAGACTTTAATTTTTGAAGAACATTTAGATAGGTACTTTTTTACTGGAGAGTGTAACCGGTGCGTGTGAGTTTAAACAATATTTACTAGCTTACATTTATATAGGCACGTAAGTACATGCGACATTGCATCTATTTCGTAACCGTCAACTAAACAACAAAGATACATTGTACTAACATAACATTTCATTGCAGATTTGGTTCACGTTCTATCCGGCGGTCGGTGCGCAGTGGCTCCATCAAGTTGAAGCAGACTTACGAGCACTTGGTAGAGAACGGGGACATCGGCGCGGCGTCGCGGGTGGTGCCGTCGTCGCGTGCGCGCCCGCCGTACCTCGACATTAGGCTGCTACAGGCTAAAAGACAGCAGGCCGAGATGAGACGGTATCGTATCAAATCGGATTTAATTACTATAAGCTACTACCTTAGCGTAGTTAGCAGCTGTTTTAAAGTTTAGGGCAAGTCATAAGAGCACTACTTAAAGCAGTTGGCATCGGCAGGTTCAAGCAGTTGCGCGCATTCTAGTCGGCATATTTTATGTATTTAGGAAAGGGAAGTGCGGGTACGGAAGAACGTTACGGCGCGTAACCTAGCGGAAGGGGTGAAAAAATCTTAAAAAATTGCGTTATTTAATACTTGATCGGTCCCTTAGTGGAGTCTGAAATTCAGACTCTAAATATGGTATTAGCATGAAATGGCAATATTAATATCCTCCTAAATATTGTCGGTGATAGTAACCAACGCGAGGAGGACCTGCGCGAGAACCACCCGCTGTTCGACACGCCGCTGCTGCTGGTGGCGCGCGAGTCGCGGTTCCGCAAGGTGTGCCGCGCCATCGTGGACGCGCGCTACGACGCCCGTCTGCGAGACCCCATCACCGGCAACGAACGAAAAGTGCACTACAAGAGCTTCCAGTATGTTCTATCTTATTATTCAGGCACTTGATTGTAACGCCCATAGTTTTATGGACTACTTTCACAGAGACTCGTTAAGTGATCGAAATTCGGTCACAACTAATGAAACATGCTCGTCCTCTATAGGGGAAAAAATGTATTTTACGAGATACATTTTATTTTTATAATATTGTGAGTTTTAATTATTCTTTATTCTACGATAAAATTATCTTGTTTCAGCAATTTTCTTGGACTGGTAACATACTTGGATTGGGTTATGATAATGATGACGACACTGTCGTGCTTGTCAATGATGTTTGAGACGCCGACCTACAGAGTCATGGAGAACTTTGTTTTGCAGGTGATGAGATATTTTTTAAATAACTTTAAGAAAATATTATGTACCTACACATGTCCAATTTGTTTTTATTTGATCTAATTTATATTCATTAAAATTAACGTAACCTTACCCTATTAGTGCACGTTACTTTTCGCTACATTCGCTTTTTATATATAGGAATTCAATTTGATCAGGGTTAAACATGTTACTTTTTTTTCAGATAGCGGAATACGGCTTTGTTATATTCATGAGTTTGGAATTAGCCCTGAAAATATTAGCGGATGGATTATTTTTTACACCAAAAGCGTACTTGAAAGATGCCGCGGCCGTGCTTGATGTTTTTATTTACATTGTAAGTAATATTTACAAAAGCCAACATACACATGAGTCCACAAAGAATAGTATGTAACGCAGTTTTTCTTTAAGTAAATGTCTACATTATTATATTTGAGTTCACCACTCGGTTGTCTCTAACGCGCCTTAAGCTGCTTTTCTACATTCCGCTATTATAGACCGACGTTTACCAGAGACGTTTACCGAGTTTTAAGAACAAGTTTAACGCGTTAAAGTTTAAAATACACTGAGTAATTTCACTTGAATAAGTAAAGTTTACTACAATATATGTAGAGACTAACAGTAGTAAAACTCCATACAAAGCGCGCAAAAACAACGCACACATATCAATTTGTGTACAGATACGCTTTTCCAAAGGGCTTCGAATAATGTTTTAGAACCAAATCGTATAGATGGGTGCGGGCCTGGGTGTATGATTGTGTATTTCTGTGTTATCCATGGCACCCACGACACAGGGTATCCTAGAGTGGGGCTATGAGTGTATAGCGTTATTTATTTATTCATATTGTGGTTTGACTTATCGTTTGTACTGCCCACAGGTGTCGCTAACGTTTCTGTGCTGGATGCCGCGGCGCGTGGCCCCGGGCGGCGCGGCGCAGATGCTGATGATCCTGCGCTGCGTGCGGCCGCTGCGCATCTTCACGCTCGTGCCGCACATGCGCAAGGTCGTCTACGAGCTCTGTCGCGGATTCAAGGAGATCTTGCTCGTCAGTACTATTACATGCCATTCCTACCTTCAATTTACCTTACCCTACCTTAGTATGTAACGTAGAGTCCGTTAGTATCTATTCAGTATTTAGTGATTGGAGCAATTTTCGTTTTGCAATCACATGTCTTTTGTTTTTGAATTTTTGCAAAATAACCTCATTCATTAACTACATGAAATGGTCATTAACTTATACGAAAAATCAAATAGTTTTTACTCGAATATACAAATGTTCTTGGTGATTTTCAGGTATCTACGTTGCTTATTCTTCTCATGTTCGTGTTTGCGAGTTACGGCGTTCAACTGTATGGGGGCAGGTAAGATTCTTTAGCTAACCCTATCCTAGCTGCTTCGACTTTATTGCTTCTACATTTTAGGCAGTCGATGAATTCGCTTAATGCTAAGACGTTGTCCACTCTAGGCCAGTAGGAACAATTTAACGCACCAAAAATTATTCGTAATCGACTAAAATACTGGTCTCGTGCCACCAAGGCACAAAAACAATTACAAAGGAAAAATCACTTAAAGCGATTAGTTGTGAAGGCAATTATTTTTGTATTGTATACTGTATATTTGTACGTAGATTGGCGCGCTGCAACGACCCGACGATAACGCGGCGCGAGGACTGTGTGGGCGTGTTCATGCGGCGCGTGTTCGTCACCAAGATGAAGTTGAAGCCGGGGCCCAACGAGACCTTCCCCTCCATGCTCGTGCCGCGCGTCTGGTAACGTGTTTACGTTTATATACAATACGTTTATTATATATTCGTATACGTTTATATTCATATGCAGTGTCTGACTTATCCTACTAATATTACAAATGCGAAACTTCGTGAGCAGTAAGTCGGCAATGTCGTAACTTAACTATAAACGTTTTTATTACAATTCTAGATTATTTCAGTAAAAAGACGGTAGCACGCTATTCCAAAAAGAAGGAACCCTTATTGTGATTTTTTTTTCCAGGGCAAATCCTAAGCGATTCAGTTTCGACAATATTGGAGACGCGCTCTTAACGTTGTTCGAAGTACTGTCATTCAAGGGATGGCTCGACGTTCGTGATGTTTTAATTAAGGCATTGGGTCCGGTTAGTTTCAATTATACTCGCAATAAATAACTTTATTAAAAGTAGGTTAATAAAGAGTTGTCGCTAACATAACTGTTTGCTTTTCAGGTACATGCAATTTATATCCATGTGTATATTTTCCTCGGATGCATGATTGGTTTGACTTTGTTCGTCGGTGTCGTGATCGCTAACTACTCAGAGAATAAGGGCACCGCACTGTTGACAGTCGACCAGCGAAGATGGTATGTAGTTAACTTTTTTAATAAGTCGATTAACTTATAGGAATTCGAGACTTTTATAATATTTACCGCGGACATAAATTCGCATGTACTTTAATTTGCATAAACATGATCCGCGTAACGAGAGGTCACGATGACTTTTTCCAGTTGATTTCCAAAATGAAATTGACTCTTAAGATAGACTTAGACTAAGACTGGTTAATCAAGTATAGTAGATAATGATAATTGTTACATTGTAGGTGTGACTTGAAGAAAAGGCTGAAGATCGCCCAGCCGCTGCACTTGCCGCCGCGGCCGGACGGGCGCAAGGTGCGCGCCTTCGCCTATGACGTCACACAGAACCTGTCCTTCAAGCGCGTCATCGCCATTGTCGTGCTCGTCAACAGCGGCCTGCTCGCTGTCACGGTGAGTTTAGAAGTCACTTTACTGCTACACCTTTCTTAGAACAGTAGGTGTTTCAGAAAACTGCCATCTTATTTGTCGCTTAATACCATTTGGTATCAACCGCGGCGCTCAACTCAACAATTTGAATTACAAAATTATTTGTTTAATTTCTGTAAGTGTTTAATGCTAATGTTAGCTCACTGATTATTGCGCTAATGCACAAATGTACCCCACCCAATTTTAATTTAAGGGGATTATAGAGGTATAGCTGTGGCCTTTGACACATAAGAAATTGAAGATAGCTCAAGTAAAAGCTTTCTCCTGTAACATTTCACTAGACGCACGTGAGGTATTTACTCGGCGCCGAGGACCTATGTCATAATTACGTATGGTGTACGTGTGCAGTGGTCCCGCCACTACTCGTACACGGAGCGGCTGGCGGACGTGTCGGCGGTGCTGACGTTAGTGTTCGTGGTGGAGGTGTTGCTGAAGACGATCGCGTTCACTCCGCGCGGCTACTGGCAGTCGCGCCGCAACCGGTACGACCTGCTCGTCACGCTCACCGGCTGCATCTGGATCTTCATGCACTTCACTTTGAAGGTACATACCAGATCCCAATTGTTAATATACGTCGTATTCCAGAACGAGCTAATTATTGGGCGATTCCGTGCTTTATAGACACGTTGAGCCGTTGGTCCAGTTGTCAACTGTTGACAACGAAAAGCCATGTCGAAGGCCTTATTGCATAACCTATAACTTCCAGCCCTTGCGCCGGCTACTAACCCTTTATCAATCTCGACAGCTGGGTAATGTAACTGGTAATAATGTAGCCTGTGTTCTAGTATATTTTGATCAGTGTACTAACGCTCTACTGTTTTATGCTCTGTGTACAGATGTACTAACCTATTTAGTGGACAATTAATGCCAGGACGTCATTCTGTAATTCTAGAACGATTTGTCGTACTTCGTGGGCTTCATGGTGGTGATCCTTCGGTTCTTCACGATCACGGGCAAGCACACGACGCTCAAGATGTTGATGCTGACGGTGGGCGTCAGCGTCTGCAAGAGCTTCTTCATTATCTTCGGCATGTTCCTGCTCGTGTTCTTCTACGCCCTGGCTGGCACCATTGTGTTTGGAAACGTCAAATATGGAGAAGGAATTGGCAGGTATGTTATGGAGATTCCTAGGTTTTAAAATCCTTTAAGTGTTATTACCTTTTAAAATAGAAACTTTCTAAGTGATGTTTGACGATGACCTAACATTATTATGTTCAAAAGGGTTCGGTATCTTAACCTTTAGGTCTGCGTTAAGTTTTCCCCGCTATTCTTGTAACTGAACCCTAGCGTCTTTTATTAAACGTCTTACTTTTATACATATGCGACTAGTCCTTCGAGCCGGATATTATACAGTAACCTTATGAAAATATGTATATAACATTGAGTTGTAATTTAACGTTTGATTGTCACAGGCGCGCGAACTTCAACTCGCCGATCCACAGCGTGGCGATGTTGTTCCGCATAGTGACGGGCGAGGACTGGAACAAGATCATGCACGACTGCATGGTGGCGCCGCCGTACTGCACGCCCGCCGACAACTACTGGGAGACCGACTGCGGGAACTTCACCGCCTCGCTCGCATACTTCTGCACCTTCTACGTCATCATCACTTACATCGTGCTCAACTTGCTCGTCGGTATGTATGTGTTGCGACAGTCTTAAGGTACGATTCCGCAGTGCACTAACTACTAATCTGTATCAGACAGTTTGACATACGACTGCAACTTTATCAATGTTCGTCCATAAGTTTTCATGGAATTACACCTTAATCTGAGAGCCAGTAACCTTTTAATAACCTATGATTATGAATATTATCTGACACCATTTCATAATTTTGTTTATTCCAGCTATTATAATGGAAAACTTTTCATTATTCTATTCAAACGAAGAAGATGCGCTGCTGTCGTATGCTGACATAAGAAATTTCCAAAATACTTGGAATATAGTCGATGTTCATCAGAAAGGTGTTATTCCAGTCAGAAAGGTAATGTCTGTTCATCATAAAATAGTAATTTTTGAATTAACGATCATGTAGTTTATTTGCTAGTTACCCATTTAATGCACTCGAGTGTAAAAATACATTTAATTTGCAGGTGAAATTCATTCTACGACTGCTGAAAGGCCGCCTGGAGTGCGACACGCATAAAGAACGCCTCCTGTTCAAATATATGTGCTACGAGCTGGAACGACTGCACAACGGGGAAGATGTCACTTTCCATGATGTTATCAAGTGAGCATAATTTGTTTGTTGATTCAATTTTCCTTCATTTTTGATTCCGAGGTGCTTGAACTTTTGGTAGCCCTTCAGCGCAGTATATCCTAGTGTAAAAATGTGTCTATATAGTACGAGCTTGCATTAAGTTCATATATGAAAAAGATCGAAATAAGATTGGTTGCTACTAAGGGAAAAAAAGTTTTTACAACTTTTATTTATCTCGATTCCTCATTTTATAATCAAAGAACGTAATGAGTAAAAATATAAATGTTTAATTTTTATTACCTTTGTGTATGTTTGTCTGTGTGCGTGCAGCATGCTGTCGTACCGCACGGTGGACATCCGCAAGTCGCTGCAGATGGAGGAGCTGCTGGCGCGCGAGGAGTTCGAGTTCCTCATCGAGGAGGAGGTCGCCAAGCAGACCATCCGCACCTGGCTCGAGGGCTGTCTGCGCAAGATCAGAGACTCCACCAGCGGCGTACGTATCCCATTTTGAAAGAAAAATAAAAGAGACACCGAAGCGAAGCGAGGGCGGGTCCACTAGTAACTAATAATAGCAGAATAAAATATTGTTGCACTCCCCCCCGAATAAGTTCATCACTCGGCGTCTGTGCCAATTTTCAATTACTATTACTAGCTTCAGATAACAGAGAAACCAGTAAATTAATTGAATGTTTATTTCCAGAAGCAGCAGTCGAGCCTGATAGCCGGTCTGAGGAAAACTAACGAACAGGTTCTCGAGCTTAACACTGAGAAGATAGAGAAAGAAAAGGCTGAAGCAGAAGCGCAGGTATCACAACAAAACTAATAAATAAACTTTCTTACGACCAACGACAAGTTATAAATAGATTCATTAACATTTCTATCATGTATTGATTATTAAAACATCCTTATGTTTTTATGTTACAGCAAGCATTGGCAAATTCTGGACGAGCAGAAATAACCGAGTCTGCATCACAACCTGCTATATCAAGTAAGATTACAGAATGTGGTTTTAACCATTAGTCTATCACTGGTTTTAATAATATCATATTTTGTTTTTTATTCAGGTTAATTTAATTACAATGATAACTACTTTAGAACTATTTTCAGCTAAGATGTTATGAGTTGTGTGTAATTTCAGATGTATCAACAACATTTGAATCTTTGTCCAAGAGAACATCTGCAAATGGACAGTTTAAAAGATCAGGGGTTCCGACTATGACAATACCCAGGTATGTTAGCTTTTTACACTAAAATCTTATTAAATCGTAATTTTA
>LGAG01000038.1:1480612-1493271 GCA_001278395.1 Lerema accius | reverse complement strand
GTCAAAGTTTGTGTTTGTAGAACAACTTTGATGTATGATTAATGTGTTTAATAAACGTATTTGGATGTAAACGATAAATGAATTAAAAAAAAATGATGGAAGAAATGTTTCATCGTTTACAAACACCTTAACACATCGTCAGCAGTACCATCATCATCGTATTTTAATTTATTGTCTCCCTCCTTTTGAGTTTAGACGTTGACGTCTAGCTCGGGTGATAGGATATTATGGAATTCATAACCAACCCATGTATACTATAAATACATACTATCATCGTTAGATATTAAGAGATTTATGTATTTACTATAAGTTTCAATATTTTATAAAGTTATTGTTGTTTTACCATTGTTAAATTGGAGCAATTTTGTAACAATAATAAAAATTAAATTAATAACAAACCTAACATGACTCTAATATCGTCTAATAATATGAACTATTACTACATAATACTACTAGTAGTAAATTTCATTCCTGGGTCAAATTGCCACATAAGGCCTCTTGTACATGGCACGTTTTCTTGACCGTACGGCGTGTTTGCCGTGCGGTAGAAAAAACGTACGAGCATGTACATAGCCCGGCAAAGTTACCGGTCGAGACAATATTTATTTATATTCATCTCGGTTAAAACTTAAACAGACGGTCACGAAACCGTGAAAACGTCCGGCGTCGTCGACACACTCACGAACATTGCCATACAACACTGATACAAATCTCGCCGTGCGTAGACACGGCGCGCCGAGGGGGACGCACGGTGCACACGGCGGCGCCGCCGTGCCGTAACTCTGCCGCGTCCGTGTACAAGCTCTCATAGCAATCCATACAATACTGACGACCGCGCCTACGCACGGCGAATTCACCGTGGATTTTTACGCCGAAAAAACGTGTGTGTACAAGAGGCCTTAAGCTCCAAATAATTTAGAATCTTAAATGTTTTATGAATTAGATGTGTATGTATATGTAGTTTTGTTGTGTAATACAGATGAATGTTGCCAAATAGATATAAATGTGTTTTGTTAAAAAATAAAAAAATATAAATGAAAATAATTCTATTTATTTATTTACAAATTAAATTTATACCATAACGGAATAGATGAGAAATTGAAATAAACATGAAAATGTTACGCAGTAAAACAATTGAAATGTCAGAGTCGATTATTAATTATTATTATTAATTATCCATCGGCAGTATTCGTGTTACGGCTGTCTTCCTAGTGCAATTGCGTTGATTTTATCTTATAAACTAACATTAAGTAAACTTTTGTAGCACAATGCATTAAATGACAGCTACAGCACGAATATAGCCAGAGCTTATGACTTCACAGTATAAATTGTAAGTTACGTTTAGTTCTGCTAAACGCTTACTTAAAAAATGTCTCATTGCAAATAATGGCACATGCCGAGCGAGAACAGGACGATGACAGTGAGAGTGAGGATGAGGCAGAGATGTCTTCCAGCGATGGGGTAATGGAACAGCTTAGCTCGTAGCTTGAGAGAGGCGGCGTACGCTAACACCGTGCTGATGTCCTCGTGAGACGTGTCTTGGTGCAGGAACGGTCGCGCGCACAACTCGTGACCCACTGATTGAGTTTTACGACACTCCTGCGACAGCCGCGCCGCCTGAAATAAATTTCATTGGTTAATGATTGATAATATATGGTATTTGACATCAGGGGGGACAACGAACTTTTAAAACAATTCGTTTTAAATTTTATTACATTACATGTTACAACGATATAATTATGATCTTGATATCATGATGAATCATGATAATACGACCGCGTTTATCTGACTTTCCTTCTCTATCTTTATCTACAGTCTCTAAACATCTTTTCCCTAAGGGTTGCTGGCTGCTATGAATATGCGCGTTTTAAAAGCTATTTAAAAATAGTATACAACGAACCTGCACAAAAGGCACAATAACAGCCGAGACCCAGAGCAGCTGGTTGAGGACGCTGATGCCGGCGATGGGCTCGGTCTCCGTGTCCACCTTGTCCAGGCTCAGCAGCCACATGACGCCCGACACCGCCCAAGATATATTTACAATAGTAAACAAACAGACGGCCGGCGCCAAATCATCGTTCAGATATTTCAGCAATTTTCTGAATTCGGCTATTTCCTGCAAGAATGTCAAAGAGAAGAATAAAATTGAATGCTTTAGTTTCATAGGTAACTGAAACTGGACTATGTATAAGATCCTGCACACTAAGTTAGGTACCTAGTCTTCAAACAACTGACTAGTATACCGGCTATTAAATATTCATACATAATGTATTTGTAGGTACCTACTGTGTTACGGTTCATTATCAATTAACGGCTATGGGTCTCTCGCATGTTTGGGAAAGCCTTAATTATAGGTTAATCTACCAAACAGATCTAGCGACTAGCCTTTATTAGAAAACATACTCACCCTCATCCAATTCAAAGGTGATATAGTCCTATTCAGCAGCCGTTCTCTTAGAAACATAAGGTGAGCTTGCAACAGTTGCGCTTGTAGACAATAACTTGTAATAACGGTCGCTTGTACCATATCGTGGATTAACGTGCAGATTATAAGTAAAATCTTTAAACCGAGCCGCACATCTTCTGAACTGAAATAAAAAGAAAATTAACGTTTACCTTGAATAACAAGTAACTTAAAGGAAATTAAAAATTCAAAAGAAAATAACTTATACCTGGACTCCATCCACCTGAACATTATAGGTCCTTGGGCCAGCATTAAATTGACGGAACACAGCGAAATGCACATCCAAATAATACTAAGAATAATGAAGAACCACAGCATGCGAAGAAGACGCTTCGGCTTAGCAGTAGGCATCCCTTGTGGCGCGTAGGACGACAACAAAAACACCTGGAAAATAATATTATGTAAACATCGTGAACACTAGCTGTCGTTAAATCATCTATGCATGCGTTAATACTGATTAACTTATCAACTTCTTACCCTTTCCATCAGGTTTTGCAACTGTTCGTTGTCTGATATTCGAAACAAATACAATGCGTATAAAAAACCACTGAAATGTAATACACTTGGTCCGATGTAAGTGAACGCTACGTTTCCATAACAGACATCTTTGTAGTTATCATATTCTAATGATGATGTTAGAGCGAGTGGTACCAGTTTGTAGCAGAATCCTCTGTCCCGCCTGTAAAATAAAAATGAGAAATAGAAGATAAATTAACTTTGCAATAATCTGCGAGCGCAATACTTGATGATAAAATAGGTCTGCTACCTTTAACATAGGAAAATTCCATATTACTTGTAGGTACCTACAGTAGGTAAATATCTTAATTAATTAACTGGCATAATAAACATTAGTATTCCACTTGTCACATACCTAAAACAGGCCATATACTGAAGAATATACCCTAAAAACATTAACACTGCTACTTGTGCAGTGTGGTAATGCGAGAAACATATCGCATATTTAGACGAATTTGAAACATCCACAACTGGCCGCAATCCCATTATTGTAAGTAGTTTTAAATATGGAAGTAATATCTGAAATCAAATCATTGTTCAAATCAATTGACAAATTAATAGGAAATTGTTTGTTACTTATCCTAAAGCTCCCCGAAAACAATAGATTCGCAGCTTACCTTAGATTTACAGTAGTGTAAAATTGCAGAAGTACTCATGTATTCTGTATCGGGAGATTCAGTAATTTCACCTATCTGAAAATCAAAACAACTAGTAAAATATCACTCATCTAATTGCTATCTCACACATTATCTAATACGCAAGTCTCAACACTTCAGTTTATTACACTCGTATAGAGATTTAAGTGAAAGAGAAATGGTAACAATGCACTCACATCAACGCTGTTAGCGTCCAAGCTGGACCTGGTGGATCTCTCCATAGCTGGCACGCCCAGCTTGTCGTTCCCCAGTGCATGGCTGTCCAGTAGATCACTAGCTTCGCAACCATTTAAAAAATTCACATTATCCACTTTATTGCCCATATCTACACATTAATTATTGTCATTATGCACATAAATATAGATTTATGGTTAATAGGTTTGCGGACGTAGTAGATATTATATTTCGACGGTAAGTTAACACTACTGATTGTTTATTCGAGACTTAGCTTTATTTATTTACTTACCACTGCCGTAAGAAACATTGTCATTTTGCATTTTAAAACGAGGTAGCGACGAACTAAAGAGAATAGCAATTATACGTAAGGTATGTCATGATTTAATGAGTACCCACAACATATTACATTCGAATTATGAAATTAAAGTAACAATCAAATTATTTGCAGGAGTAAAAAGCAATGAACTCTCTTTAATGTATGTTTTAATTACTGATTGATAGTTGAATCATGTGAATGTTTTTCAGAGATAATAAACATTGGGAACTAACGTCATATACCTAGTTATGCGATAAACGCATATTGTATGTATGTCTTCACAATGAAATGGTACTAGTTCTTTAGATTGTAACTTGTTATACTTAAGCATACCTATACAAATTATTAATTATTTGTAAACTGCCAGCATCTAAATCCTTACTACTGCAAGCAAATCTAACATCCAGATTTGGTATCTCGGTACTCCGCCAATATTAACGTTACCGAGAAATAATTAGGGAAGTATGTTTATTAATTATTATTACAAATCAGCTCGGTATAGTGGAATGACCTACTTTATTAAAATATTATTTAAAACGACGACCAATGGTGCCTTATGAATGTTGCACTCTGATAACCTCATATTATAAAGATAATGACATCGAGAAAAATGTGTTGTTATTATGCAGCTTCAAGGATTGTCTACAAATATACAAAGAAAAGCATCCAATTTACTCATTCAGTTCAGTTTTATGTTAAAATCATCCCCGCATTCCAATAAATACAGCAACTAATGAACCTTTTCGTCGTTTACTACCTATAAATACCACGCGCTATCACAGAATTAAAATATCGAAATATAGACATGTAAAAACATTTAACTCGTCATAAAAACTCACCCCAATAATCTAAAAAATACTTTATGAACTGAAGACATGGTTCCGAAAAAAAAACATTTCAAATACAAAATTTATTAACAAAATTATGACATTCTAGAAAACTTTTTCTTAGCTAAAAATCCTGTTCGCCTGACTATTTTTTTCCTCTCTTCATAATGTTTCTTCATTTTCTTTTGACTGTCTGAATTGTTCTTCTTTCCTCTCATATAGAACTTCATTTCCTTATTGCCACCGGTTCCTGTGACGACCGTCGCGCCTTCTCTCGCCAACCGCTCCCCGAGGCTACTCTTACTGACGCGCACAACACTTTTGATATTAATTGTCTTATGCGTATCGTTGAGAGTGTCAACTGTATCTTCGATCTGTGGCTCCTCTTCCTGTTGTTTCTTTCTTATCATTTTGTGCTGTTTTTTAACTTCTTTTGTCCATGCTCGGTCTTCATCAGAACTTTGATCACTAGATTCATACAATTCTCTATCAGAATCAATTTCTTCAGTTTCCTGGACCTACAATAGAGAAAAAATATATAATAATAATAACCGAAAATAAATAAAATACCTCATATACGAGTACATCTTAGTTCATTAAAATTTACATTACCTCCATATTTTCTACTTCTGTTGGTTGTCTCTCTGTCTTCGAAGTAGATTTACTACTCAATCTTGATAATACTGGATTAAGTAATCTGTATTCATCAGCATCTTTATCAACTTCGAACTCAGGATTTTCAAATAATGCCTAAAACACATCATCAATGTTTGATAAATACAAGTAATGTTTTAGTTGACAAATTAGAACAATTACACTACCTATTATATATTTTTTGTTTACCTTAAACCTGTCGTCTTTGAGTAAGTTGCTAGTGTTTTTCTTTTTCTTAGTGTCTGCATCCAGTAACTTCGAAGCTAGTTCACGATTAACTTTTGGTAGATTATCATCAACCTTAATTCTTGCCGGTCTTTCTTGCTCAATTTTTTCCCTAATTTTCTTCCTCTTATATTCTTCAAACGCAAATGGATCGGCAATAGATTTTGCTCTCTTGTATAACCGCACGTCAACAAAGAATCTACAAAACATTATGAATATTAAAATAGGAATAAAAATACTCATTACTTTGTGGCTATGAAAAGATTAAATATTATGTATTGATTAATATGATTGGTATTTTTTTGTACCCATGCATATAAGCTCGTAAAAGATTTGTTCCTAAAAGGTGATCTAGGCCCAGTGACTCCAACTCTTGTTTAGTAACAAACTTGTAATCATCATATACTGTCTGTGATGAAGAAGTTTCCAGCTCCTCGGTCAAGTTGTCTAAGAAAGCGCACCACCTTGGTGCAGGCCCTGAAGGTATAAAATAATATTAATAATATACATTTATTTATCCTTTTGTTACATAAAAAATCCTTGATTACAAACAAACCTAAAGATGGTATATAATAAATTTGCATTTTCTGGTCTTCAACTGCCATCATACTTAAACCAGTATTGGGAATGACACACAAGTCATTGAAGTCTACAGATGACTCTATATTTGTATATTGTTTTCCCTGTAAAAAAAAATAATAAATGTACTGGCATAGCTTTAATATTAATTATTTTTATTGACATCATATGAAAGCATCCTGTTTGAAGGACCAGATGTTGTATAAATCAGAAATAAAAACCTTTCTTTTTTTGTATCCTTTAACTTCCATATTTCTCTGTTGTTTCACTACAGAATCATACTATCTTTAATATTTATCCCTATCTCTTGATATCGGTTTTTTCTGATTGGAGTCAATGTTTCCCAACTTTTTTTGTATAAAGATAAAAATAAGCAAATGTTTTCAAAACAACTCATAACATGCAGCTACATAAATAGTTAGTTTGTGTCATTAAATACTTACACTATTGCTGTCCCAAATTTTGACGACATTAGCATCCATAGAATAAACATAGTTCATTGACTTATGGAATTCTACACATTTTATAGGAATTTCATTCATATGATCCTTGATTAAAAGAGGCTTGCTTGATCTTACATCATAAAGTAAAATGTGACCTGAAGATGTTCCAACACCCATTTGAAGTGCACCATTGAATTTTAGAGATGTAATTGAGGGCATAGAATTATTTCTGAAATATTACATTTATCATTATTAAATATTTATCGATGAAAATATTAGTTACAACATTGTTTTTATTTACCTAAAAATTTCTTCCACAGTTTCAGAGTTGTTGGATAAAGAAGTGAACTTTATGTATTCAATCATCAATTTTAAAAAATACTACAAAAGTAGCTTTATAAAATTTACCTATAATCAGCATTAGAACAATGAAGGGCACAATCCAAAATTCCTTGTCTAGATTTAGTTCGAGGGTCCCAAGCTTCCACCTGCCCATCTTGAGTCCCCAGAGCTAGCAACCCATGTTCCTCATTTACACCACAGCAATTAATTTCATTGGCTTTTGTAACATATGGTGCCATGAATTGACCTACTTCTAAATTTAATCTATACACTTCCTGGAAAAAGATAAATCTTTTCTGGTAAACATAAAATGGTATTAAGGTTAACATAATCAAGTGTGCAAGTGAAATCTTATATTGATTAAATGGCTTTATATGTAACAGATTTAATTTTATGATAAAATAGTTTTAGATTACCAAACAATATTGCCAGTATTTGTGTACAAACATTTTAGAGTATGAAGCAAAAACAATGTGAATAATGAACTTACACAAGATGCACCAACAACAAATAAATCACATGATGGACGGTGATATTTCATATCTCTGCCAAAGTGGGGAACTCGGAGTCTATAATGTCTACCGTGACCCACATGAAATTCAACATAACGATCACATTGTAGAAACACTATCTGAAATAAATAAATTATGTATTCAGTAGATAAACATAACCGTAAATTTCCAAAGACCAATCTTATATCAATTTCTAAATTTGACATAGTGAATGTTTTTTTACCTTAGAGTAGTCTTCACTGAGAATTTCAAAAGTCACAACTTCGGAATCTAAGCAACGTTCAAACTTCAATGATAAGTTATTAACATCAAAACACTTTATCCTAGGCTTATATATGCCAGTAGCCATAATATATTGTCCATCTTTTGAAACTCGTAGGCTGGTGCTAACACCGGGCATGTCAAACTCTTGGATGAGTTCAATTCTCCTTCGTAAGTCTACATTCTTTTTCAAAAGAGCTCGCTTTTTCCTTTCGGTTAACCACTGTGGATTAATTATTATAATAATTTTAACATTGTGAAGGTAAACATAATTTTAAAACTTTATAAAAAAGTTTCAAACTTAATGTTATAACAGAAACTTACATCCGGTAAAGACTTTCCAGCGCTGAGATTATAGATTTTAACATTATCAATCTCTGAAACCTGCATCGTAATACTAAATATCAACTACTTTTAAAGTTTTAAAATAGACTTAACTTTATTCTAACCTTAAAATTGTTATATTTTCGTTCATTTCGCTGAAATCAAATCAAAATGTGTTTTCTTTCTGTTTTGTAAATATGACATTTACGTTGACGTCTTTGCCCACAGGCTATATTTTGTTCGATCTGTTCACAGACTACGTAGGAGATTTTTTTAAACTGCATTATTCTGTAAGTCGTGATTGGTGGTTAACTGTCATCGTTACTTGTTTCACTTGTTTGACAATGCTCAATGTGCTCAAAGCAAAGTCAAAATTGACTGACAACTTGTCAATGTGCTGTCATTCTGCTGTAATGAAAACGAACCACGCGACTATTAAAATAAAGCTAAAAAATTATAATTAAAAGAATCAATTGAATTTAATAGAAGATATTTCAGTTGAATTTAGTGTTCTGCATTTTCGGATTCTTTGTTTCGATATAATTGGAAAAATGGCTGCAAAAAAGAAAATTCAATTACCGAAGTCTGTGTTGGACATGAAGTTTATGAGAAAAACTAAAGAACGAATGGAGAAAGAATTTCAAAACGTCGAAGACCATGAGAAATTGTATGCCGAAGCTATTTCAAATGAAATGCGCCATGCGTCAGGGAACTTTATCACTGAAACGAGCTTTATATACTGCGAGGAATTGTTAGAAGGTAGATTATCTTTTAAAGGTATGAATCCTGAAATAGAAAAGTTGATGGATGATGCTAGCAAAACAGCAGAAGAAGAAGGTAACATGGATAAAGATGTGTCCGATGAAATACTAGCTAAAAAGATGAATAGTTTTCGGAAAAGAAGAGTGGATGACACAACTCCTAGCAAATACAGCATGGTTAAAAGAAAAAAGTAAAACTTTGAGATTGCTAATGTATACCAATACCTGGCATCAATTGCAAGCTGTTGGACATTGTTTTTGACCTTACAAATATGTGACTTGTGTATTTTACTGTCCTACTGATGAATTAGTTTTTATAGGTAGGGTGAATATGTTCCAAACAGTCATGCAAACTAAATATTATGATATATCCTATTTATACCATTATCTAATGGGTTTTAGAATTTTCTTCCTATTTAAGCTGAAGCTTATTGAAGCCTTTTTAAGATTACATAACCATTGGGGTTGTAGTAAAGCAAGTATATTTGTATTGACTAAGTTTGTTGGCTACTATTAGTCAGTCAGCTACAGAATAGCACCATGTGTCTTTTGCTACTGTATGAGACACTGACTGGTTTTATGTATGAGTAGTTCTTGGGCACACCACTTAAGAATAAAATAATTTTATCTTACTGACATACTGGTAGTTTCTGGTAACATTTATACATTTGAGGGACTTTTATAAAACAAAATTTAAAATACCATATTTATTAATTATTAGTTTATTATTGACTAAACATTATTATTCATCTTCATTATTAATTATGGGATAGGAATAGAACACAAAACAATTCATTAAAATTATGCTTTATATGTTACTTGTGTGATACATATAAATTTAGCATTAATTTTAGACTAGTGACCAACATATTACATAGTTTAAAACATATACATAGATACAGGAAAAATTTATAATATGGTGCTCAGTCTATAACATACAAATGATAGAGATTCATTTGACTTGTACACAGTAATACAATAATTATCAATAAATGGACAAACATAGAACTGAAGATTGAATATAGTTTAATTGAGCAAATACATAATTTGTTAAGCACTCTACAACAGTGTAGTATACATACTGGTTTTGTCCTCATTGTAACAGTATGCTATAACCCCAAAATATGCATATGGTAGTTGTTCTTAATCTCTACAATAACAATGACTATATAAAATACAGATATTAATTTTGAGTAACATACTCAAATCATAATTTACATGGAAGTGACAGTTTTCTGTGTAGGGCCATTACAAACGTGCAAACTACGTCATCAAACATTTTATCATATCTCTCGTTTACACTTATAGGTATATCGGAACTCTCGCTCGAATGTGGGACCATAGTCCATCCCTTTGACGTTTTGTTATAATGTTTGTAATGGCTCTACTATAGGAGATTTTTTGAGAACTTATCCCAGTAGTTTAAAAACTATCCCATTTACAATACTGTCGAAATAAAAATTGAGCATATGGAGTCATTTACATTAAGATTTTTAGTACTTTAAGTAGAAAAGTCAAATAAAGAAATGTTTTTTTAAGTTGAGTTTTTATTTAAGACCTCTTGACATTAGTATATTATGTTATGCACTTATTTTAAAAGGATGTAGTTAAAATGCAATTAATATAAATTGAGTTAATGCAGCTTATATTCTTCTGTAATTTCTATTGGACGGAGATTTATTTATTCACTTAATATAGGTATATCTTTTAACATTAATTTTTTTGTTTATTAGCTATGTATTAAATTAATCCACCTGCATGTCAAACATAATATTCATTTGTTAAAATATAGATAACAGTGCTTGTGTACTGAGCACAAGTTTTCAAAAGTATTTAATTGTTTTATTTACACTTCAATTCAACATAGGTCATTAAATTTCATTGTCATAATAGTCATAATAATTTAAATATTCTATATAAAATTCTTCGTTGGTATACAATAACGCATCACAAGCAATTCACAACAAATAGGTATACAAGACTTAACAAATTGCAATTATTATATCTTTAAAGATTGTCCAAACAATCAGTACATTTGCACACATTCATGTCATGTCTTCTAACAATAACACATTAATTTACTTGCATTAAAAATTTGCAAACATTGGTAAGAATTGAGATTTTCACATTCATCAAAATTTTATGCCGTGGCATTCTCACCAAACTGAGCTCAATCTCTGCGCTCACCGCTGTGCAGCATCCAATTTAAGGTATCTCTAATGTGCGATGGGTTGTAATTAAAAAGAAAAGGCAGTGTATAAAAGTTTTAAAATACTGCATATCTCATGATTAAAAAGAGCGGATACTACCAGTCTACCAGAGGTGTAATTGGTCGTCTCGGAGCGCGCAGGCGCAGCGAGGCGGGCGCGGTCGTCAGTCGAGTCCTTGCTGCATCAGTGTGTGGAGGTCGCGGAAGGCTGCTCCCAGTCGACCTTGAAGTGTCTGTCGCTTCAGCAGAAAGGCTCTGACATCTAGTAGAAGCCGGTGGATTTGCGCGCACTTAGCGTAACGTTCCTCTCGTGGGATGTCGACGCCCAGCGTGCGCACGGGCGCGCTCACGTTCGCTCGCACCACGGACGAGAAATTGCGCACTATTAGCCGCAGCGCGTTGCACCCACATTGCATATACCTAAAATTAGGACAATTGTTTTATTTACATACATCATTGGCAATATTGTGTTTATTTTGATTTCTATTTAGGAATTACCTTCAAATTCACCATTATTCAAAGACGTTATATTATTATACAACAGTTTAATATAATATTATGTTTGTTATTAACTCTCGATATTTCGGAAGTCTTATTCCTAACACGAAAAGGTGCCAGCTGGTACATAAAAAATAGCTAATGGATGTTTTTAAGAAATGTATGAAATGACTTACGATTCATATTTGCTTTGCAACAGTTCATAAATTTTAGGTAACATCAGGAGACAAATATCCAGGTTCCACAGAGATCTGTAAACAAAATTTATCATTTGTCACAACTTTTGTAATTCTTCTAATGTATGTGTCCAGTTAGCTTCATTTAATTGATAGAATAAATAACCCATGAAAGGAATAGATTCCTCTACATACACTAAGACGGCGATATAGGAGTAGGAAAAAAGTTTAGTTAATTGAAGACAAACAGATTTATTCTGAAACTTAAAAGCTAAATATTTATTTATGAGTAACTTACGGTTTATGAGCCATGACGTTTAAAATATCCAAGATGACTGATGTATCCTCCAAGGCGATAACCGATTCTAAAGCGGTCTTCAAATTTTTATTTATCCGTACTGAATGGAATATCTGTAACAAGTTGTATCATGTTAATCTTCCACTTTTAGGAATATCAAATATTCGTTAAAAAAAATTGATAGATTTTTAATACTACGACGGCATCATTAACTTCACACTTGTGAATATTAATGCCTTTGTTACACAAGATAATTCGAGGGCAGAGCAACAATTATTATTTGGGAGGTAGGGTTAGGATAATATACCCATGGGCCACTGTGACCAGACAAGATCTATTGTAGCCTCAAAGAAACAATGCAGTAAGTGGTGTTAACCTGCAGCGCCCTCTGTCGCGCGCAGAGCACGGCCATCATGGAGTC